>SNQJ01S0020241.1:58107-91429 GCA_010110895.2 Picea sitchensis
AAATATTAATATAAATATTTTAATATAAAAATATTTATATTAATAATAATAAACCCTTTTTCTATTTTCTAAGGACTTTGGGCTTATGAGGCTTAACACATGACTTTGTGGATAGGATAAGGGTACTTAATAAAAGGAATATTGTTTTTATTTTCAATGGGAATATGAAAATAAGGGTAAAAATGAATGAAGTGATGAAACTAAGGGATTTAGATAAGCGTTAAGGCTAGGTATAGGTTTGGGATATTCGCCAAATTTTTTACTCATGGAGGACATGACTATTTTGGATGATCAGTTGAGTGAAGGATTTATGGGATGGGAGCTTGACGGAGCTAGTGAAAAGTTTTAAAATCTTCATGGAAAGATAACATAAGGACAAGATGCTTTGGGAAAAATTAATGCAAATTAGCAGGTGATAACATAGGCTCCAACTGGGGATGTTATCCTCCCTGTGAGGTAGCAAATAACTTGTAGATCCAATTCCTGATCCATTGGGATGCTCCCAACAAATGTGTGTGTATCCTGCTCCAACCTGTCACCAATGTCTGCTAAAAACCAAACCCTACACACTGCTCTCAACTGGATAATGAACATTGAATACACCACTAAAATCTGACTGTACACACTACTGGAAATCCAAACTGAAAAATGCTTGACCAACAAGATTATTTGCACACTCCTATCTACTCTAAAAGTTCTTAAATGAATGCTCAATCAAGTGATTCTAAAGTGCCAATGCAACCAATCAAGGAATCAACTTCCTGATTTTTCTCCGATCACATCTTTCTTAAGCAGGCAGACAAATGTAAAAGATGGCAACTGAAAACACAAGTTGAATCCAAAACCTGAACTTATGAATGAAACAAACTCCTCCTTCACTGAATACTATAATAGGATGGCCATGGGATCTTGAAAAACATGAAAAAACATTTCTTCTTGGTGAGAAAAAATAGAAATACAAGACTCTTTCGTAAGTGTTTGTTGTTCTTTCTCTTTTTCTTCAGTTCTGAGAACATTTTCAAATGAAATGGAAGTAATAGGTTTGTCTACTTTTCCATGCATATCAACAAGAACATTCATACATTCTTGAACATCTTCAAATATGACAACCATATTATGTGCATCAAGGCTATCCTCTTGTTCATCAAACAATTTTGATTTGGTTTCATTAAACTTTTGGAAATTTGTTTGAGGACTGTCATTTTGACTTTCAAATGAATTAATAGAAATAAGTTCCTACTCATAATCTTCTTGCAAATGTGAAAAGCTAACATCATCTACTATTTCATAGTCTAGAGTTCCCATGGATGCACTTTCAAAACCATGATTTTTAAATGAATCAAATAAAACAATTGCCTCTTCATTATCTTTCTGTATTTCTGATTGGAAAGTGGCATACACTGTTTTGTTGCTTTCATGAAACTATATGTCATTTGTTTGTTCATTGCTTGAAGTTTCCATAGATGCAGTTTCAGAATCCTCATCCATGTCTAGGCCACTTAGAATTTGAACAACCACATCATTCATAGGGGAAGAAAGACAACTTTGAAACACTTTGTCTTGCTGGAAATCTTGTTGAATATCTCCATCAAGTTCAGGAGAAGGAAAATGACTTTTAACAACATTTTCTTTATCAACTTCATATTCAACCAAAGGAGGGGCTACTATTTGTTGTTGGGATGAATATTCATAAAGGGCTTCTATGATTTCATCATTCACACACTCTTCATCACCAAAAACACTTTCAAGGTACTTAATGAAATGTTCAAAAAATTCACAACAATCTTCAAACACCAAGGATGAAGGATTAGATTCTCCATAATGCTTAAAGAATGTTATATGGAAATATTTAAGAGAGTATAAGCTGCCTAGTTTTAAACCTCCATACTATAATATTTCTTTCCCCTCCAAAGTAGCCATAAACATTTTCATCAAACAATCTGCATGAAATTCAACCCCCAACTTACATATGTGCATGTGAAATCTAATCAAGTGCAAGGCAGTATCACTTCCTTTCCCATCTTTGAATTTAGGCAAATATTTTTGCCAATTTATGTGAGGAATACGATTTGGAAAGCTAGGAATATGAGATCGATTCATTGGAGCATACCTTGCATATATTGAACTCATCTTCAGACAATGGAGTTTCCAATGATGTTTTGGAAGCTGGATTCTGCATTGAGAGTGGAGTCGCCAGTGAAAATTTAAATTTATGGATTCTTCTACCAGTGGAATCACCTTCAAACTGAATTTTGATGTGTGGAGTTTCCAGAGCAGGAATATATCCAATATGTTCATAAGTGTCTGCTACCCTCAGACCTTAGAACTCAACCATGTCGTTCTTTCCTAGGGAAAAGTTTTCAATTTCGTCCCTATCAACGGTGCCAGAATATTAGCACTCTGTAAATTTGTCCAGCTGAATAGACAAACGACAAAGGTAATTGTTTCAACCAACTTTAGAGCTGAGGCACTAGCTTTCTCAACTCAGAGAGGGATCTCTCGTGTCACTTGATATTTCTATGGTAATTGGTGGCTAGATTTGGTTTGTTTTGGCGGTTTTATAAAGTTGTTGGCTAAGAAGGAGAGGGACAGTCAGGGCTATGGAGTCAGAATTTTTGAAAATGAATGAAAACATTGGCTGGCCAATAGAACTCTCCAAAGGATAAAGGCTAAATGAGGCAATGAATCTGAGTTGTAAATTGATATTTGCAGAGTGTAAGAGGAAAGGGGAAAAACAAGTAACTTCATCAAAGCATTAATAAAATGAATTCTGAATTAGTTAGGAAGAAATACACAGTTTAAATCGTTTCAGCCGAGAGCATCAAGGGATGATTTTTGGGATTTTAACTATCCAATTTGAACAGACGAAAATGTAAATGGAATTAAAGAACAAAGGAAATAAAAACAATGAAGGAATACAAACCTTATATCATAGCCATTAGAATCTTTTCATAAACAGTTCAAAATGCTTCTACATATGTATTCAATTCAGTCCCAGAAAAATTACAATAGAGTCCAGAACCACCAGAATTGTGCTCTTGCACTTCTTCCCATCATTAATACACTCAGAACCTCTAATACTTATACAATTCGAGTTCCTTCAGTGTGCAACCAGTTACAATAATTGAAATGAAACGTTTCAACTTCTACAATGATTACAAATGACAACTTTCATAAAAAAATGTTTCATGATCCTTGCAGATTCCTCTGATGCTCTAGCTCCTTCCTCTGCCATGTTCTCTTTGAAATGTCACTTATACTCTTTCAAATTTAATCCCATTTATCCATATTCTCATTAAATATTTGGCAATAATATATTTGAAATAAAAATAATTCTTAAATATTTTTCTATCATGTAGAATTAAATTTCCATAATTTAATTCATGCACGTGGTTTTTAAAACCATGTCTTGTTTGCCCAATTCACCATTTCATTGTAAAAAACATTTATTGTTACCATTTCCCTGTGAAAAACATTTACTGCGTAATGTTTTTCCAATTTACCTTTTCACTATGGAAAAACATTTACTATGTGTTTTTTTCCAGTTTACCGTCTTTGGAAAAATACCTTTTATCTTCTTATTTTACTTCTGTAAATCTTTGGATAAAGAATTATCCACAAGTGCATCTTCCCATTTAAATCTTTTGCATGGAAATAAACATTAATGTCTTTAATTTGTAAAACTTAAATCTTACCTTCGTGAAACCTTTTCACCGTGAAGAGGAATTTCATTTATTAGAAATTCCATAATTGTTGTTGAAAGGCATTCATGGAAAATGTAGCACATTAAACATATGATAAATGGTGCATTTATTACATCGGGCTTGGGAGTCAGGCCTTCACATAATTAACCTCCTCCTTACTTCAATCCTCGATATGCATGTGCGCCCTCCATCCAACCTTTTGACTTTTCCACATTATAAATTGATATTTGTGCTCATGATTTGACGTGATTCCATAAATTAAATATTGGATTAAATATTAGTATGAATATTTTAATATAAAAATATTTATATTAATAATAATAAACCATTTTTCTATTTTCTAAGGACTTTGGGCTTATGAGGCTTAACACACGACTTTGTGAATAGGATAAGGGTACTTAATAAAAGGAATATTTTTTTATTTTCAATGGGAATATGAAAATAAGGGTAAAAATGAATGAAGTGATGAAACTAAGGGATTTAGATAAGCATTAAGGCCAGGTATAGGTTTGGGATATTCGCCAAATTTTTTACTCATGGAGAACATGACTATTTTGGATGATCATTTGAGTGAAGGATTTAGAGGATGGGAGCTTGACGGAGCTGGTGAAAAGTTTTAAAATCTGAGTGGAAAGATAACACAAGGACAAGATGTTTTGGGAAAAATTAATGCAAATTAGCACGTGATAACAACTAGAATACACAATGTTTGATGAGATCACTGAAAAAGAAATTCCAAAGGTACCAAAAAATCAAAATGTACAACAACAGGAGCAGTAGATACCTCAAACTCCTACAAGTGTTGTTAGAATATCTATCAAGTTAAGTAGACCCCTTGAACGATACTCTCCTTCATTGTATTATTTATTGTTGATTGATTTTGGTGAACCAAAATGTTATGAAGAGGCAATGCAGGTAGACACTAAAAAGAAGTAGGAGCAATGCATGAAAGAGGAAATGTATTCCTTGGTAAATAACCAGACTTGGGACTTGGTTCAGTTGCCTGCAAGAAAAAGAGCATTGTGGAATAAATGGTTTTACAAGTTTAAGGAAGAAGATGGAGGAAAAAAGTAGTACAAGGCTAGACTTGTTGTAAAGGGGTTTGCACAAAAGAAAGGTATAGTTTTTGATGAAATATTTTTTCATGTTGTTAATATGACTTCAATTAGGACTATTTTATGTCTTATGGCAGTAGAAGATTTGCATCTTGAATAGTTATATGTAAAAAAAAAAAAAACTTCATGGGGATTTGGAGGAAGAGATTTATATGCAGCAGCCACAGGGATATGAGGTCAAAGGGAAGGAAAATTTGGTATGCAAGTTGAAGAAGAGATTGCATGGCCTAAAGCAAGCTCCAAGGCACTGGTATTTGAAGTTTGACATGTTTATGATAGAACAAGGTTATAGTAGATGTCATTATGATCAATGTGTTTATTTTAAAAGGCTAGAAAATGGAAGTTATATTATCTTGCTATTGTATGTAGATGGCATGCTTGTTGCATGTTCTAATATGAAGGATATAAATGTGCTCAATAAAAAATTAGATAATTCATTTGTGATGAAGGATTTGGATGCTGCAAAGACAACCCTTGGTATGAGAATAACAAGAGACAAATTTGCATTATCTTAGGGTGAGTACATAGAGAAGGTGTTGGAGAGGTTTAGAATTAAGAATGCAAAACCAGTTAGTACACCTTTGGACAAACATTTCAAATTAACTAAGGAAATGTGTCCCAAGACACAGGAGGATATATAATTCATGTCCAGGGTCCCTTATTCATCAACAATTGTAACTAGATGTATGTGATAGTTTGCAAAACACTAGATATTTCACATGCAATGGGAGTTGTGAGAAGGTATATGAACAATCCAGGTAAAGAACATTGGGAGGAAGTAAAGTGGATTCTCAGGTATTTGAGAGGTACTACTCATGCATTGTGTTTTGGAGGTTCAAACATTGTTCTACAAGGATATGTTGATTCAGATATGGCAAGTGATAAAGATAGTAGGACGAACACCACATGGTATGTTTTTACTATAGGTGGATTAGAAGTAAGTTGGATTTCAAAACTACAAAAGGTTGTTTCACTTTCAATAACAAAAGAAGAGTATGTTGTTCCTACAGAGGCTAGTAAAGAAATGATTTGGTTACAGAGGTTTATGGAGGAATTGGGAAAGAAGCAGGAGAATAGCAAGTTGTACTATGACAGTGAGACTGCCATTCATCTTACAAAGAACTCGACCTTCCATTAGTATCATTTCATACGATCCATCTTGGAAGATGGACATTTGAAGTTGGAAAAGATACAAACTATCCAGAATCATGCAGACATGTTAACAAAGGGAGTAACCAGGGAGAAACTGAGTACATACTCAGTTGTAGTTGGCCTTCAAGCATGAAGGTGAATATGAGAAATTTGTTAGGTCCAAGGTGGAGTATAGTCCAACGGGTACAACAACAGTGGAGTTGTTGTGATCAATCTCCAAGTGGGATATTATTTGTTGTGGAGCCTGATTATCTTCTTGATTCTAAGGTTTGTTTCAACCGTACTTAGACCATATTCCCTAACGTGGGGTGTGGGGGGGATTTCCCCCCCACAATTGTCATTGGATCCCCTCTGGTGGGGGATTAGGGAGCAGCGCCCTCGAACAAAAATATTGGGAAAATTTTCCTTGTAAAATATTGTAATTTCATAGTCAATCTAGATCAGTCATTATAAGGTGATAGATCTAATGGTAGAAGTTATTTTAGGGTTTTTTTCCCTAGAAGGAAACCCTCTTTTATGAGGAATTGTATTGTGGTTATGTATTATCACGAATATTGTATTCTGAGATAGGATATTATGAGAGAAAGAAGAGGAAGTTATAACGGGTATGTTATAAGTTGTATCCCTTCACTTTGTTGAATAATAAAAAGGAAGGGCCTATAAATTTCTCTGGTGGATGTAGCCCACACTGAGTGAACCATGTACATCTATGTCTCTATTGTATTATGTATATTATGTGTTTTATTTCTACATTTGTTTTATTGTATTTCTCTGTGATCTTGTATTTCTAACACACAATCACTTCAAATTCATATTCTTGAAATAATAACAACCATCTGCATATATTTCCCCCAAACATTGGCTTGTTGACTAAGTATATCAATGTAGAATGATTTGTGTACATATTAAAGTGTGAGGATAACAAATAATGTCTGAACTTTTGTAGTGCATATACCATTGTCAGTCCTTCACACTTTGTAGTCGTATAATTGTTTTAGTAGTGGACAATTTACTGCTGGGAAATGCAATAGGATAATCCAAATCTCCTTCTCTGAGATGGGATAGAACTGTAATATCCCTAGGTAGAACCTCAGTTGTAATTATGAATTGTAAACATGTTTGATAGGTTGGTGAGATGAGTTATAATAATCTAGGAGGCTTATGTGATGATTAGTCCGGAGAGCCTAGATGCAATGGCCAATGAGCCTATTATTGTATATGTGTAAATACTCATATATTCAATATAAATACATCATTGCATGTAGATCGACCACGATAAAATAGAATAGGGGACTAAGCTCCACTAGGTAGGGAAAGGGATGGGACTAAGAGGCTAGGAAAGAGCGGCTAAGATAGAGGGATTAACCCAAGGGAATATTATAATATATTACTAAAAATGAAAATACTAAAGTGGGGAAAATAAACCCAGTTATCCTAAGTTCCTGGGAAAGGGAACGAGTGCTAAATGGAGTGCATGTAGCTCTAGGAAGACAGGTGTCAACCTAGGTGCATGCAGTTCAAGATGGAAAGTTATCTCATTGGGGGGGGTTCTCTCCCCATTCTCCCATCCTTTGTCTAATTTGTTTGGTCTCCATCATCGACCCCTACATCTTTCATGCACCTCTGAAACCAGTAACCCATGAAGCTGACCTATGTTTTCCTCTGAAGCATAGCATATATGTACTTGCCAGAGCCATGTTGTGCCTTATCAAAGTGTGGTTTCTTCCATCCCCTGAGCTATATTGAGCCTTTCTATTGTCCTCACTTGATGGAAGAGTTGAATTTGTTTGAGGAAGCGGGTTGCCAGGCCCGTGGTTGAAGAGGAAGGTTTTCAGGCCTGTGAGCAGCTCTCTCCAGGTGTGAGAGTTTGTTGGGAAGTGATTTTTTCCTAGACAGAGTCTAGCACCACCTATGGAGATCTGAGAATTCATGATCCGTCTTGTTTCTAAGACCCTAAAAGGGAAGTGGAGCAGTCGATGGACTGTGGAACAATGAAGGTGCATATTCCCAGGGTGGAACATGCATGTGGGGAATGAGAGTCTGTGAGTAGTGGGCATAAGTAGGCTCTTGGAGAGTTTGTTGGGAAGTGATTTTCTCCTAGAGAGAGTCTAGCACCAGCTACGGAGCTCTGAGAATTCCTGATTCAGCCTATTGTCGAGACCCTAAAAGGGAAGTGGAGCAGTCGATGGACTGTGGAACAGTGAAGGTGCATATTTCTGGGGTGGAACAAGCATGTGGGGATTAAGATTCTGTGAGTAGTGGGTGTAAGTAGGCTCTTGGAGAGAATCCTTCCAGTTGCACTGTGTAGTTTTTTGTAACCTCGGCCTAGTCTAGGATTCCTTTGCCCTGGGTGGAGCTTAGTCCCAGCTCAAGGTGACCCACTATTGAGAGTGATGAGCAGTGTGTTCTATGGCTGGGAGGTTCATGGAAGGTCTACACGCAGTTGGTGGTCTTCTATTAAAATAGAAGTACCACTTTTATGTTCATTTACATGTGTATATGTACATGCGTTATAATTGATGAGTAATGCATTTATATGTTGTATGTGTAGGCTTATTGTTATTTCCCCATTAATCTATGTATGAATAGAATATGTTGTATGTTTATGTTTATATGTATATCCATATGATAATTTTTGTTTCTATGAGTAGCATGGCCCGACCGTTGGTGGCCAGGGACATTACAAAATGGTATCAGAGCAGAAAGATGTGTTAGGATATTTAGACACTTAGGATTTAGTTAATATCTACTTGGTATAATGTGTCGTTAGGTAAAAGTGTGTTTCCTAGTGTGTTTCTTTAGTATGCATTAGTTTGCATTTGTAGTTAGGAAATCCGACGGTCACGATGTGTTCCCGAAATAGAGTGATCCAACGGTTCATAATCTCCTTGATATTAACGACCATTGATCCCTGGCTTAACACCCAATTGGTCCATGATCTCTATTTAAAGATCATGGAGGTTCATTTGCCAATGATCAATTGTGAGAAAATCTCTTGTAAAATCTCTCTGTAATCTTTTTTTTGCATTAATAAACTGCTCCAAGTGGTCGCGTTGGCTAGGGTCGTGGATGTTTCCCCTTAGGGGTTTTACCATGTGAAAACATCGGTGTGTTGATATTTGATATGGTTATGTGAGTGGTTAATGAAGGTGTTCGTCCTCTATTGGAATACCTGTGTTGTCGAACAAGATGTTCCTCTGTGGTGTTTCCCTGCATGTTGGGTAGCTGCGGATGTTACAAAATGGTATCAGAGCCATGTTTTCAACACTGATCCTAGATGGGCCAAGAAAGTGGAAGTTTAAGAGAAGTTTTAAAAAGGAAATTGTTGTTGAAATGGATAAAATTGAATTTCAGAGCCCAGTTTTCGACACTAAGCTTGAATTAGGTCATATAAGTGGTTGTAGAATCAAAAGATCAGAGCAAATTGTTGTTGAAAAGGATAAAATTTGAATTTCAAAGAATTCTAGAGTGCCACGAGAACACCTTGGTTGTGTTTGGAAGCTCAGGAGGTATATCAGTTCAAGAACGATTGCAGAGAAAAGAGATTGCAGTAACTGTGGGTTTGGAACTGCAAGGTTTGAAGTTGGGTCATGGGATCTGTTCGGGAGAAGGAGGATCCTTCACAACCGTCAGATCTGTAGAAAGGTTCATGAGGATTAACCCTAAGTACTTAGGACTTCGCAACTTCAGTGAAGTTTATGTGTGATAGAGCAGAAAGGGTCGAAGCCCGAAGTTCTGAAGTCCAGAAGAGGATCTACAACGTAGATCCGTGGGGGGGGGCAGATTGTTTACCGTTGGATTTGACCAAGGACAGATAAGAACCATAGGGTTAAGCCAAGAGAGGAAGGTAATAAATTTTGGGAGTTTGACGTTTGAGAGAAACAGGGTATGTTAAGGTGAAATCTCCCGAAGCCCAAAGTCCCGAAGTGACATGGCCTACTGACGTCACTAGGGATGACGTGGACACATGGGACGTGTGCCCTGTGTCAGTGAGTTAAGAACCTTTATAAGATATAAATGCAGTTAGAACGTCACATATGTCACCTTCCTGATTGGGCCGTGTGTCGGCTTTGTGTGTCATACCACGTGGCACTCCAGGTGGTGGCACAAGATAGTTAAACTTGGCGAAGAAGTTAGCTAGATTAGGGTTGCATTAAATTTTATCACGATCTATCAATATCAATGGTCAGGATGAATTGCGGAGATCGAAGTTGTGCAATAGATAATTCTACAAGGTGGTCCCACAATCCAAACCATGATTTCCCATAAGGTGTACATGTCAATGTGGGGACAATTGCGGAACGATCGGTGGGTTACTCCAAAACTGCCAAACCATGTCCCCGAAATTTGAAAAGTACTAAAGTTGATGTGACATTTTCAGTATTTATTAGTTCAAGCATGGAGACTATGGGTCCTAGTGGACGTGTGGTGCTTGATCCCAAGGTTTAGAGACTTGGTACTCTGAAGGAATTGTGTTACAGTTGCGTTGAGTCGAGAACTCCCGGAGGATAGAGTTAATCTCGATCGTTGATCGAGAGAAGGTACGTGACAACCGATACCACAGTTCAGAGACTGGGCACTCTGGAAGGTTGGAGAGTATGGACAACTCAGAACTTTTGAAGCTTGGAATTCCGTAATAAATCCCAACTGTCGGTTGTTGAGGAAGTCGTGGACCGTTGATCCACCCCACTTCGCGAATTTCGCCAATTCGATGTTCAGGGGGAATAAGGCACGAAGTAGCAAGAGATTTCGAAGCCAAAGTTCTAGAGCCCTGAAGATCTCAAGGCTCTGGATAAGAACCTATCTGATAGCACCAGGTCACAACCCATGGTCACATGCAATTGAGGGATGAAGAAAAATGGCTAGTGCTTGAAAACTATGTTAAAGAAGGGAAAGGGGTTAGGAAGGAAGCCCATGGGTTTCTTCTAGTTTGAACCTGTATTAAAAGAGGTACTGAAGACCTGGGAAGTTTTTGATATGGTCCAGAAAATATCTAAGAACCATTATATCATAGAAAAGAGATCAACTGCACAACGAATGCATCAGATAAAAAGCACAAGTTTTAAAGGATCATATCTTTTTGCTCAAAGATCAGAATTGATCAAGGAAGAATTCATTGGAAAGATATTAGAAAGAGGATTCCAGGTATTCATAGATATTTGAGTATTAAGTATCTTAGATCACAGGAAGTCAGAGAGGATATTTTTTGTGACCATAAAAGGAAAATTTGTGCATATAATACCAAAATTGTATATCGTGGTTCTAGCTAACAAAAATTGGCGTACATTCGTTTTTAGATGTAATGATTACATTTATAACAAAAACAAATGTTAGAGATGTATACATATCGAAGAAAGAAGGAAAGACGATTCTTCATTTGCCTTGAAATCTTTAAGAAGTCATTGGATCAGACGTTGGATTCAATAAGTGGCATGGAAACCCTGAATGGAATTCTTGTTTGGGAAAGACAGACCATGTGACAGTCTTTGCACAACAAATGTGAATGCTAGGTGGAGAAAACCATATGTGATACATGATAATGTAAGAAACCATAAGTTCATATGGATATGCAAAGCATGGGAATAAGGAAGGTTTTATGGAATATGAAAGAGTTTGGAGACAAGATGTGGCATCTCCAAAGATCAGTCCTACAGATTGGAGGTAGCACCTCCATTATTGCTAACAAAGTGCACAATGGAAGCATGGCACGAATGTCATCAAATATGGCATGACAAAAGTTGATTTTACTAGTCAGGTTGAAAAATCAGATGGGTCAAGTCAGGAGAAAATAATAATTCATCAAGATAATACTAGTGCTGATATGATCAGTCATGGAAAGGCTAAATCAAATTACTTCAAGAAAGAAGTTGGTGTTAATTATCCAAGGTTACTCAGAGAACATGACTGGAAATATAATTGGGTCATGAAGGAATTGGATTAGAGGGATCCAAGTAATAGGGGAATGCTGAAAATTAATATCATCATAATATGTGGTGGCAAGTATGCAAAGTAGATAAGGAAAAACTCATGGATGGAGTCAATTCCATGAACATCCTAAGATAATGGAAGAAGAAAATGGTTCTAAGAATGGTTTTGAATGTAGAGGAGATGGTGCCTGACAAGAAGCCGTCTTAAGTGACATAGAGCCATGAGTGACAACCCAAAATGTTGGAGGTATCACTTGAAGCTATGATGGTAAGGTGAAAGAAGTACTTTCAGTTAATTATGTGCAGCTAGCAAAGGAGGCATATGTGCATCCTTACAATATGCTAGATATTTCCTAGGAAAGTCAAGTTTGAGGCTAGTTGGAAAACGGAAAAGAAGAGTACAAGAAAACCTCAAGTAATAAAGTATTCAGTCAGGAAAAGGGTTGAAGAAGTTCAATCCTCAAGAGTAACTGGATGTTGAAGAATACATAGTCTATAAAACAACTTGGATTGGAATTTAATTCATCCAAGTACGAGTTGGGATAGTAGGATCCAAGGGATAAATGAAAGTTGAAGGTTAATATCAGCTTAGTTTGTGATTATAAATGCAAAATCAGCCAAGAGCGATTTGGATAGAAAGTGCTCATGTTATAGCTAATCATGTACAATGACTACAATGAGAGCACAAGAAGATACAGGAATCCGCAAAGAATTATAGACTTTTAGGATCAACAAGGAAAAGTTTTACAGGGAGAAAGAAGTTGTTGCAATTTCTGTGGTAGCAAGTATGTTATGGATTGTTCGTTCAGCCAGAGGAAAGAATATTTGCATCTTTGCAAGTGTTGCTGGTGATGTTGTTGCATATGGACAGAAGCAACAGAAAGATGAAGTGTTGGTTATAAGTCTGATAAAAGAAGCATGAAATCTTCTACTATCATCAACCATTCAAGTAGCATCAAATTTATTAATGACAGTCATGCAGGTATGAGTTTTTATTACTCTTATTGCATAATTGCTAAAGGAAATTCAGGTAAGAATTTTCCCCCGATTGATTTTTTATGATACACAGGATGGTATTATTTGAATGCATTAACATGAATAAGATACCACTAGATGTGGTAGAGGCTAGAGGCATGTTATAGTTATCAAATCTTTTTAGCTTTTGAATGCACACGCTGACATAGTAGAATGTTATGTTAATTTGGTTATGGGGTAATAACCAAAGAAAATAAAATATAAGAACTTGTTATAGGGGTGAATGCTAGTAAATCTAGTCATGTATGAGACCAAAACATGGTTGGATATGGAAAGTTTATGAACCACACAGGTACAAAAACCTTCCTACCTCTAAATAAAACGTGGACTGCAACCTTTCTGCTAACACTAATGAACACCACATAATTATATTCTTGATGTAGTGTTCTGGTCAAAAAGGAAGGCATCCAATTAATTGGGAAGACAATACGAAGTGTGTGGGGAATGTTTCAAGACATTGGCCAAAATTTCAACTTATGGATGGTGAGATACATGGTTGAGATAAAGAGAATTATGTAATTCAATGCAAGGTTCATTGAATAAATATGCATTGAGAATTGCACTCATGCATGGTAAGTGATATAATTGTATACTTAAATGCATTTTTGGAATGTGTTTTGTAAGTACATGCATATATATTATGGCATGGGAATAATTGTTACTAACATCTGAAATGCTGTTAACCCATGAAGTTGAGGACATTTCAGGAGTTGATAGAAATTGCAACAGGAAAGTTGCAAGTCAAGTAGTCATGTAAGCATTGACTGCAGAAAATTTCTTGTTCAAAAAAGGAAGTAATGAACTTACATATATTATTGTGAACATGCATATGCATAGAATGACGAGTCATTCTATTTTATTAAATTGTTGGGTAATTGTGATTGAATTGCTAGGTGCAAGAAATTATAAGATCACTGCATAAGGTTTTGTACATAATGCAATTGAATTATGATATACAGGAAATACTAACAATTTGTTGGTTGTATGCAAGATGAAGCATTGCAGGAAAAATGGTATGCAGTTTGGTACTTGTGGAAAACCACAAGGAAGGTTGCATTTATAATATGACAACAACTAAGAAGAATTATGAAATAGAATTTCATGTTTTGGGGAAAAGATGAATTCCCTTTGAACTAAGTTTGAGTTTCTAAATAAATTCTTTTATTTTTTTCTCATGATAATTGCATGTGGGTGATGCATATGAGATGATGTTGATTAAAGTTGGAATGTTGACTACAAAGAGTAGCTCGGGGAAGATGTTGATTGGAGACAACGGATCTTACCCTGTGGATCCCCGGTGGATCTGAGTGTGTGTACAACTCTCCTTGGGTTGCCTTGGAGAAGCTTGGAGCCCTAGAGGGAGAAGTGTGGGGATAGGTTCCCTGGTATGAGGCCTGGAGGGTCCCTGGAGACCTTTGAGGGAAGTTGGAACTTCTAGAACCACGATGATCTGAGACTTCATGTCTAGCCTATTTTTGAATCCAAAGGAAAGGGAGGTGTAGCGGCTGATGGAATATGTGACAGTGAAGGTGTACACTCCTGTGGTGGGACATGCATGTGGAGAATGAGAGACCGTTGGTTGGAGTCCTGCTAAGGTTTGTTACCTTGTCCAAGACCATGTTGATATAGATTGTAGACCGTGGCTATATTTGGAAGCCATTGTCTCGATGGATTCATAGCCCTGCTCAGGGGTGGAAGATCTTCTCAATCAAAAGATAATTATCAATTCTCTATTCATTGTTTGTTGTGTATCTTGTATATAGGTTATAATGTTATTAGAATTGCGTGTATATATATTGCATGTATGTTCTAATGTTTCTTTTGAATTAATAGGTGTACGAGAAGAGTGTTTACGTCTGTGGATTCATAGCCCTGTGGAGAGTTTATCAATAGTGAGATCTAAGGTTGGGTGGAACATCGTGGATCTACATCCAATCAATGCTTTCAATAAGGTTTAATTGAAGCATGTAACAAGGAACAATGAGTTGAATGCTTTCTTGAAGCATCTCTATGGAATAGAGCAATTGAGTTTCAGTTGGAGTATTAACACCGGAATTGGTGCTTGAAAGTAGAGCACCAGGTGGATAACAGGCTTCCAATAGCTAAATATTGGAGCTTTTTGAAGAATTTTGAATTGTATATGTATAAACAAGTTGCATTGAGGATAGTGCAAAAATAAGGGGAGGGGATTGTAATATCCCTAGGTAGACCCCTAGTTGTAATTATGAATTGTAAACATGTTTGATAGGTTGGTGAGTCAAGTTATAATAAGCCAGGAGGCTTATGTGATGATTAGAACAGAGATACTAGATGCAATGGCCAGTGAGCCTATTATTGTATATGTGTAAATACTCATATATTTAATATAAATGCATCATTGCGTGTAGACCAACCACGATAAAAGAGAATGGGGGACTAAGCTCCACTAGGTAGGGAAATGGATGGGACTGAGAGGCTAGGAAAGAGGGGATAAGCTAGAGGGATTAACTCAAGGGAATATTATAATATATTCCTGAAAATGAAAATACTAAAGTGGGGAAAATAAACCCAGTTATCCTAAATTCCTGGGAAAGGGAACGAGTGCTAAATGGAGTGCATGTAGCTCCAGTAAGACATGTGTCAACCTGGGCACATGCAGTTAAAGCTGAAAAGTTATCTCATTGGGGAGGTTCTCTCCCCATTCTCCCATCCTTCACCTAACTCGTTTGGCCTCCATCGTTGACCCCTGCATCTTTCACGCACCTCTGAAACTAGTAACCCGTGAAGCTGACCTATGTTTTCATGTGAAGCATAGCATATCTGTACTTTCCAGAGCCGTGTTGTGCCTTATCAAAGTGTGGATGTTTCCATCCCCTGAGCTATATTGAGCCTTGCTATTGTCCTCACTTGCTGGAATTAAGTTGAAGCTGGTTGAGGAAGCGAGTTGTTAGGCTCATGGTTGAAGAAGCAGGTTTTCAGGCCTATGAGCATCTCTCTCCAGGTGAGAGAGTTTGTTGGGAAGTGATTTTCTCCTATATAGATTCCAGCACCAACTACGGAGCCCTGAGAATTCTTGATCTAGCCTGTTTCTGAGACCCTAAAAGGGAAGTGGAGCGGTCGATGGACTGTGGAATAGTGAAGGTTCATATTCCCGGGGTGGAACATGCATGTGGGGAATGAGAGTCTGTGAGTAGTGGGTGTAAGTAGGCTCTTGGAGAGTTTGTTGGGAAATGATTTTCTCCTAGAGAGAGTCCAGTACCAGCTACGGAGCTCTGAGAAGTCTCAATCTGGCCTATTGTCGAGACCCTAAAAGGGAAGTGGAGCAGTTGATGGACTGTGGAACAGTGAAGGTGCATATTCCCAGGGTGGAACGGGCATGTGGGGAATGAGACTCTGTGAGTAGTGGGAATAAGTAGGCTATTGGAGAGAATCCTTCTAGTTGCACTGTGCAAGTTTTTGTAACCTCAACTTAGTCTAGGATTCCTTTTCCCTGGGTGGAGCTTAGTCCAAGATCGGGGGTGACCCACTGATGAGAGTGACGAGCAGCGTGGTCTATGGCTGGGAGGTTTGTGGAAGGTCTACACACAGTTGGTGGTCTTATATTAAAAGATAAGTACCACATTTATGTTCATTTACATGTTGTGTATATGTACATGTGTTATAATTGATGAGTAATGACTGTATATGTTGTATGTGTAGGATTATTGTTATTTTCGCATTAATCTATGTATGAACAGAATATGTTGTTGGTTTATGTTTATATTTATATGCATATGATAATTGTTGTTTCTATGAGTAGCATGGCTCATTCGTTGGTGGTTGGGGATGTTACAAAATGGTATCAGAGAATAAATATGTTCCTCTGTGGCGTTGCCCAGCGTGTTGGGTGGCTAGGGATGTTACAAGAACAATGCATATTGCTACAGAAGATGCATCTAAGTGGACATGGAATTCCTTCTTCCAATCTAGAAATACTAAAATAAGTGCGATAACCAATTTTTTCTTTAAAGTATCCAAAATTTTCTAACATTCCTCATTCCAATGAAACTTGGCCTTCTTCTTCTACAATTTTTCCAATGGGGTTGTGATCTGCACATATCCCCTAATAAAAATTTTGTAGTGCTCTATATGACCTAATTTTGCTTGCAATTGTTGCACTAAAGTAGGTGGCAGTAAATCAATAATAAAAACAATCTTTGCAAGATCAACCAAATGTCCTTGTTTACATACTACATGACCCAACAAGACACCAAATGGTGAGTAGAAAATGCACTTATTCAAGTTCAAAGAAATATGGAACTATCTACATCTGTCCAACATAAAATGTAGAGTCTTAATATGGTATTTTAACAAACTAAACATTGTTCAATCATCCAAGTATACTTCTAGGAACTTATGAATGAACTCTTTGAAAGTTTCTACAACAACTCGTGAAAATACTGTTGGTGCATTTTTCAATCCAAAGCGAATGACTTTATACTAATAAAATATCCATTATGTCACAAAGGTTGGTTGATGTCTATATTCATGTGCAATATTAATATGATAATACCCAGAGAATTCATCAGTCAATGAATACGCTTCATGTCCTCCTACATTCTCTAAGAATTCATCTGTAAATAGGGTAGGGAATGGGTCATGTAAGCAGGTATCATTCAATTTCCTCAAATCCATGAAAATTTGGATTCCACTTGTATTATTATCCTAGACCACCATTAGACTAATCCACTTTGACTCTGTGACATGCTCAATAATCCTAACTTCCAACATCCTATCTATATCTGCTTTCACCTTATGCTTATATATTGGGTTCAATTTGTACGGTCTTTTCTTCATTGTATTAGCCTATGGCTTCAAAGGGATCTTCATCTACCCTAACTCTCCAAAAATCCCTTTCATTTATGAAACTGTAGTCAGAAAAAGGTCCTGGTATTCGTGCAGTAAATCAAAAATCTTCTCAATAGTTTATTCATTGCAATAATCTCTTATGTTCTTAAACTTGGGATTATCCTTCATACCGATATTCACCTTGTTAGTTTTCAACAAATTTGCATAAACAACGTATTCAAGCTCAGAACCCTCTACTGTGCGCTCTCCTTTAGTTTCTGGTACTTGAAAATTTCTTGGATCTTCGTCCTCATGGTCTTCTTTAGCCACATCATAAAATTCTGATACATCTCAAACAATCGTAGATTATCTAGGTACACTATAAAAAGGCATTGGTCTCATCGATTCTTCTAATGCAAAAATCTTGTTCTTGATAATTTACAGAGTTGCATCTACCAAAGGGGCATCATCTTCAAAATTCAAAGTTACCTTGAAATTGC
Organism: Picea sitchensis; assembly: GCA_010110895.2. Taxonomy (NCBI): domain Eukaryota; kingdom Viridiplantae; phylum Streptophyta; class Pinopsida; order Pinales; family Pinaceae; genus Picea; species Picea sitchensis. The sequence goes on from SNQJ01S0020241.1 coordinate 76,347, forward strand.
AAGTCAAACCTTCCTAATCTATTTTTTCTCTATGCACTTATAGTTCTAAATACCATTTCTTTGGGATCATATCCAAGGTGTGTACAAACAAGTGTGTCCATTCCTACTTAGGTAATGAACTCCATGTCATAGTGTATTGTTCAATGTGATCTGTAGGACAACTCAACCTAGTATACTTTTGCGTAGTGTATTCACATCATTTTCTGAACCTAACCTGTAACAACCTTCTGCATTGTTTTCAATCATCTATCTTATCCTTATGTGCAACCCACCATCTTGCAGAAGTTGCTTTCAGTGCAACATCTAAAGATAGCAATCTCTATTGATATGGTATCTACAACTATAATTCTTTTACAAAAGAATCTATGTCTATTAGTCCATCATACTTCGGGGGATCACATACCTCAGTTCCAATCCATCGCAACACGCGAGTAATATGAGAACATATCCTTGTAGATAGTTCATGTAATATATGTTTCCAGTGTTCTAGGGCTTATTCTGAATCTGACGTGCATGAAATAATACTTCTCCAACTGAGTTCACCATCATCATTAGGATTCACATATTCATCCATTCATGCAGTTACATTGTAAAGGTTATCAAGTTCTTTTCCCTTTGTTGGCTCCGCATATCTTCTTCCTTCTATACGATCCAATGGCGTGGTAACTTTCCAATCTCCTGCTTCGAAGATCATATGTATCTTTTTCAAATCAATAAGGGCTTAGTTATCAAAATCCAAATCGAGTCCAAGTAACATTGGATAAGGTTGCTTCCATCCACTATCTTGATTACTTCAAAATAATTTATGTTGCACACTCCCATGGATGTTAACATTCACCCCTAACAATATTCCAATCATAACAATATTTTGTTGATTTTCTAACCTCGATTGAATAGATGACCAATTAAACTTTGGTATTCCCATCATCTCCCATGTCTTCTTCAAAAGGACATTCACATCAGATCCTAGATCTAAAATGATATTATCCATATCATAGTCCCCTATTTTTGTGTTAAGTCAGAATTCCATGTTCATCATTTTCTTGCATTATACCTGGTTAACTACTCATTTTGCAAAAAGTTATTCTTTATCTCACATGCATTGGTTGATCATCCTGTGCGGTGCATTTAATGCAGTTTCATATTTCATTATTTCTAAACAACTCTTCAAGAAAATTTGCAGAGTACTTTCTTCTCAACTTTCCTTTCTGAGTGGTCATAGACATGAGGCATGTCATACATAGGCGTCTTGTCATACACAGGTTGTGAATTCGATGCTATCCATTCTTTGTCTAGCAGTTCCTTCCTTCCTTTCTTATATGTGTCTCTATCTTTCCTAGGGTAAAACATTGGAGGTGGATCTGCTACTTTCCTAACCCACTGGTCAGTCCTAATTCCTTGTTCTGTCACATCATATCCTCTTCTCACTCCTCCATGCATAACTATTGTTACCCTATGTCGATCATCGTGCTCTTCCGCTATTATCATCTACACATTTTGTTTTCTCTTTTCATGCCACTTAGAAATAATTTGCACACAGTCTTCTGTCACATGATCCAAACTTCTACAATATGTTCACGTTGTACAAGGATTCATACAATATCGCACCAAATTCCCAAGATGGTTACAGTTATAACATATAACTGGACCTCTTCCTCTGCCAAATCCTCCTCTTCTACAACCTATGAATCCTCCTCTTCCTCCTTGATTGTAACCTCTCAGAGTATTATACTATGATAACCCTCCTTTAGGTCTTTCCTCCCATTGAACTTTGTATGCATCTACAATGTGTTCTCTCATTTGGTCTAGTATGTGACAATCCTTTTCATCATTTCCCACAAGCTTACAAAATTTACAAAACAGGTTTTTGGTAGTGCTCTGATACTTCTGCATCAAAGGGAAAGTAGTAGGATTATGACCCATCATTTTTCATATCTCACACCACACTCCTCTTCCTTAGGTTAATGGATTCAGAGCTCACGTCGCCAAATACTCTTTAAAATTTGGACACTCATTCTTATGATGACCTTCTGTTATGCATGTGACACACTAGACTTCTTAATTTTTTTCATTCCCTTTAGCAAGTTCCTGTAACTGAATGGACAATGTTGCTAACTATGATTGAATCTAATCCATCCCTATGCCAGTCTCTCCTATAGGGGATGCTTCAATATCCATGGTGATCTCTAGTGCTTCTGACTGTGATGTAACATTTTGTTGCATCAAAGGGTAGCATATATGCAGTAAAAATATTGCAATGAACCATTCCCTATGTTTCTCATCAGGAATTTTGAAAGCCAACCAGTCATTTAAGATATTAAATCTATGATCAAAATCCCATATTGATTCATTCTGCAACTAATTGATCTCTTTCATCTCGATAATAAACTGTGACTCATAATTCAGCTTCTGGAAATCTTTTAATGAGGCTTTCTTGATGTCTTCTAATGTTCTAGCTTGTCCCACGGATATAGTAGATTGATACTTCATATACAAAAGTAATGTGGGATATTTTAATGTCGTCACTAACTGCACAATATTTGTATCGACATCATGTACGTTCTTCATGGTCCATATTGCTTCACATACAAACAAGTGTTGTTACGGATCTTCTGTCCCCGTTCCATGGAAGACAGACATTCTCAAAGTGGAGTCTAACCTCGCCATTGTGTATTGATTCTCCTTATTTGGTGACACTAACTGAATTTGTATTGGAATACTACTTCCACTACTCTAACTACCTTTACTACTATCTATGTTTCCTTCACTAATTATAATTAACAAAGCTTCATATATTACCTCGGTCCTTGGAGATGCACACGGGGTTGTGGGTTCAACGCAGAGTTTGGCATGAGTGGGATGTAATGGATCTTCTTCTATTGGATTTATATGGCAATCTTTTTCCTATTATTTCCCTTCTATGCACGGTATTCCTTCTATTTGGAGTACTACACCAGTGTCTCTTTCCTCAACATTTTTATGTTTCTCTTCTCTATCAGCCACAATCCTCTTTATACTTTACCTAAATCTTTTACCACTATGAAATACTCCAATCTCTTCTTCTATCGCACATTCTTGTTCTCTCACCATTCTCATCCCATATGTTCCTCATTTAATCTTCCATGCATCCCTCTCTTTCATAAAATTAAACCATCCCTTGATCAGCCCCTAGTCCCCTATGCAAGTGAAGAAACCTAGCTACTATGGAAATTAGATTCCATCTTCATAACCCCCTTATCACACAACAACATCTTGATCCTAGTAGACAGTGATTTCAAATATCTTTTGTGTGGACCTTTAAATAATTATCTTTCAGCAACACTATATGACTGGGTACAATCTATAGAAAACTTAGTAATATACCCCCCAAAACACTATCCAACCAAAAATCAACTGTGCATGATATATAATTGCTTATGTTATTAACTTGTTGAAAAAACTCAAGGGTCCAATTCCTCAAAACAACAGTGCATAATTTTTTGTTCTTTATAGCTAACCTTTGTATCCACTCAACCAAAATAGTCCAAAAATGAACAAAGAAAATCTCATGTAAATCTATAAACACATACTAGTGTAACCATTTCTCTATGTTGATCTGCGGGTTCTTATTCTGATCTCTGGTAAAGTCACACTCCTTTGTCTCTAACCAATGTCCAATCTCTTCCTTATTCAGCCTCCACATTCCCCTCAGTCACAGATCATGGTCCTAACAACGAAACCATTTATTGGCACACAATGGGCATACCCAAGGTTCAACATGTATTCACCAACAAAACCCTAAGATATCGGCCCTTTTGGCATCACTCGCAAGCAGTTGAAGTCTCACTTGAGGTATTTATGGGGACTACAGGAACCAATTTTCTGCAGTCATGAAGGGAAGTGTGGTAGTTCTCATAACCATTATCCTTAACATTCATTCATTATATCTTATACCATGTGTGCAGAAACACATAATAGATGCATAATAATAGAAGTAAATTATATGTGTGCATTACACAGAAAAAACAACCACATCATAGCATAATGCAGAGACACCATATTGAATGTGGTTCACCCAATATGGACTACTTCCACAATGACTGGCTTCTTATATTATTATTTAGAATCATACCTTACAAAATGTGTGCACTATGCTCATACATGATATCTCAGTTATACCCCAAAATTCCCTTTCCATTCCTGCATACAATGCACACTTTGCTCTTATTACTCGCTCACATCTATCACCCACAACTTGTTCTCACATACTCATAGTTAATTTCTACCAAAAACCCTTACATATTTATACATTTACATTAGGGATTAGCCCATATCAAATGGACCAAAATGACTAATGACTTCTAACTAACTTATTTCTTCCACATGCACTGATCTTAAAAATGTGCTAAGTGTCTTCCTTCTTCTGTATGCACTCTTGCATAGTTCACAAAAATTATCTCAAAATACCTTTCCCAGCACCCTGGTAGGTTTATTCCAAAGCACTAACATGAATAGGAATATGGTCTTAAAAAATAAACTCAGATCAGTGCAGATGTTTATATCTGATAATGTTACCATTTATTTCATGAGGATCACTTAGGTACATGATCAACTTGTAGCCATACGGGAGAAAAGGGAGGATGCAGAGCTCGTGAATGTGGCATTGAATTGTGTTCCCAAGTCATGGTAACCATTTTTCAAGGAATTATGTACTTGGGAACTGTTGAGCTCTCAACACACCCTAAAAGGCCTCTGCAAAATTTTACTTTTTGGGTACCACTTAATCTTTTGGTATTGTCTAATTCGGAATGATGTTGTTTTCGCTTATCATTGTTTTTTGCAATTCTCCTTGATTCTTTAAAAGTTTCCCTGAACATGTCAAAACCATCATAACTTAAATGGATTAAGATTTGATTAAATAATCAACCACTAAATCGTTTCACCTGACGCGTCCAAAATTCGGCACACAGAAGAATCAGAGATGAAAGAAAATTGTCCTAGAAAACTAAGGACGTCAATTGCCGATTTTCGTCGGAATCGATAAAAGGGGAGTTGTCCTTTCATGATAATCATTGCACAAGAAAGTTTTCGATGACCAATTTCATTCGACATCAGCGAAACCCGAAAGGAAGTAGTCATTTGCGGGGAAAGAAAGGAATTGCCGACGACCGATCCCATAAAAGGATTTTGGCATCGGCGACTTATGAGTAGCTAAACTCGTCAGGAGCGTAAAACATTTTGCAAGCCACCAACTCTCGAAACTTTTCGACATCGATGAAATTTGAAGAAGCTAGCCCAAGGATAAGGATGTGATAAGTTCATCCCCGATTATTGACCCCTGATATCTAATCGGCATCGGTGATTCCTAGGCTTGGTTAGGGAGTGCGTAACTGAAAGAAGGTTATCACCTCTGTTGGTGCTCGTGAGTCAAGTCACCAGTCTTTATATGCCACATGTCATGTAAGAACCATCCGACGAAAGTAATCGACGTCAACGGTTNTCAACGAAAAATCTCATAGCTCTGCGCCGATCCCCGACTTCCCCATTCAGGAAGTGACACGATGGGACGTTTCAACTCTAAGAAAAGCTAGATACAATGCATTTAATCAATTGATTAATTCCAAGATGGCGCATTAGTTTCTAATTCGTGCGCAAAGAAAAATTATTGTTTTAGCCTGTAGATACAATGCATCTCCCTCCATGCCTCCGTCGTCAACCTACGTAAAATTGATTATAGAGAATTGGTGGTAAGTAGTTTTAAATTTCATCCCATTACTTGTATTAACAACTTGATGTGATTGGTAAGTTCTCTCTTGTTATATTAACCTGAATTATTATAAGCCAGAGCATTCTGCATGCAAAGAAGTCTGGAACGTCTAGAGGAGCGAGACGAATGACCCAGAGAAGGCGTCCAAGGTATAGTAAGTATTAAGAAACAGATTTTAGCAAGCATACAGGTATGTACCAGTCTGGTTTTGTTGTTTCCACCTCACATGTAGATTAGGATATAATATTACTATGTATGCCAGCCCTAATTGAATTTCTTCGGTTGCAGGAACGATGCCTCTGAAGAAACCTACCACTAGGAAATCTCCTAGAGCCCCAAAGTTGCAAGAATCAGAAGCAGGAGAGGGCTCTCCCCCAGCCATTGCAAGAAAATTGGAATTCACTTCCAAGATGACGCCCATCATCAATATGATCACCAAAGAATCCTTTGCTCAGCCCCCAACCTTTGGGGACACAGAGGTGAACATTGGGACCAAGACAATATTCTCACGATGGGAAGATCTGTTCAAGAAAATCAAGCACGAAGAATTTCCCGAATATGCCCCGCATAGAGATCCTGACACAAGGAATCTGGACGATGAGGTCTTTGTCAACATCCACAAGGCTTACCTACACATGGTGGCAAGCATGACTCTGGTATTCCCTTGCATTGAACTTTTGATATGGCTCATTGATCACACTAATGCACAGAAGTGTGTAATTAATGATGATAATGGTCAAATCGTCAAGGTTTTCCTCCCAATAGAAGTCCAAAATTATTACAAGCTCAGGGAGCCAGATGAAGTTTTATCAGAAGCACCACACCAACAAAATCATGGGGTCTTGGTGGACAGAAGACAAAAAATTCACCAACCGAAACTCTGGCTGTTACTCGATGGCCAACCTCAGACAACCTTATATCTATCTAATGGCTCTCCTTTTCCGGTTGCATGGAGAGAAAGATTTCTCCAGGTTTTTGGAGGCTTGGTTGCCTTTGGCTTATACTGTCGCCATCCCTAGAACAAGCTTCAACTGGGGTGCTATCATCTCCAAATAGCTTAGCACCTGCATTCTACAGGCTCAGCAACCGAAGGAAGGAGAAACTCATGCCTTCTACATGGCATATTATCTATTGGATGTCGTCTATGTAAGAAATTCCTTCACCGGGATGAACATGAGCTGGCATGCTTCTGAGCTCCCTGTCCCTGTCTACTTTGGTATTTTGTGGGAGAACAGGTATAAAAGATCCCACTCTCTCATTTGCGACCAATTTATCGCACCTATTCATTTTTTACTATTCAATAAAGAGTGCCCAAGGCTATCTGATGCAGCCAAAAGAGTTATATCGAAAGTTGGTCACTGGTACCTGGATGAGTGCAAAACCTACATTAGGGTTTTTTGCACCACCAGAGCACCACATTTGCTACCTATATATGTCCCCGTTTGGCTGGTGCTAGGGGAAATATGTTACCAAACTATCTTGCAGGGATACAATGCCACTTTGGTGAAGGATAAGAAGTAGGCATTCATACCCTATGGGTTTCATATCGGCTTCTACCAGGTTAAAGACACTGCACAAGCCAAGCAAGAGGGATTAATTCAATTGGAATTTAGGTTCCAGATAGGAGGTTTTCACAAGCACGATCCCAAGGGACTGGTCTCGAAACATGCATCACAAGTATCATCCTATTGGCCTTATGCCCACGACCAGTTTGAGGATGAAATTTTCACTGAAAACGCTGAAGACTGGGATAAGGTGGTGGCAAGAGTGGTTGACCCCAGAGTAACGAAGTTTAAGGCCATGAATTGGGAAGAGAAAACAGAGTCATTGGAGCAAGCAACGCAAGAAATTCTCAGGATTAGGGAAGAAAGGGTAACATTCGAATCGACCGAAATGATGGAAGCTCCCCAAGAAGCCCCTGTACAGAACTGGAATTTTCTCGAAACTCCAGGTGCACTGGAAAGAGGTACGCACTTGATCCAACATGCTCAGCAAATGATGGATCGGGCGTCGAATTATCCATCCCTATTATCAAATGTTCCGACCAGTAACCCAGAAGAGAGCCCAGCAGGGGTAGGCGGCTCCAAGCTCACAGACCCCAGTAACATCAATGGGTTAGATGACCCTGAATCCACATTGCCACTAGCCAATTCACCAGCAGGTGTGACAATTCAATCAGAGTCAGGCTGGGTTTCGGTCGAAACGAGTGTGCCTAACCCTCTAACCGAGTTCATAAATATATACAGTGATGATGAGAGCCCAGAGGCATCTCAGAAAACCTATGTGCATGTATAAAAAGAAAAGGGAGCCAAGGAAAAAACACCTTTTGTTCCCGATGTTCAGAGTCAAGAGGACACATGAGAAGGAAAAGGAGATGAAAGAGGCCTAGACACAGAAATGCCCGATGTGTCGAAGACCCGAGCAGGTAGTCCCAAGCACAAGTCAAAATTGGAGGAGTCAAAAGAAAGATCCCCGCAGAAGGACGTCGGTGATGCCACGACTAGTATACAAGAAAGTATTGAGCTCCCTCCTAACACATCTATTCCACTTGATACTCAGGTCCCCGATAAACAATGGGAAGAGGTCGGGCCTTCAGAGAAAAATAAGGAGGTTCAAGAGTCTGATCTTGAACAAATATATACCACTAACAGCCAAGGAAACACGCTCACATGGGGGGACCAACAGATACCAGATCTAGTAGATGAGGTAGAAGACATCTATGCAATCTCCTATGATCAAAAGAGGAAGGCCATCATGCAAAGAACTACTAAGAAGAGAAATATTACTATGGACCATTCCATTTTGGTTACCACAGAGGAAAACTTGATCAACACAGCAAATTCTCACATGTCTGAACTGATAGGCATGGGAAGAGCCCTCTCTAATGCTGCCCAGGATAGGGCTAGGAGGGATGAAAGAGAACTAGGTGATACTCTGAAGGAATTGGAACACTTGCGCCATCTTGTTGAGTATTACAAAGGCGCCACACAGACTGCAACATATTTGAAGAGTGAGTTTTCAGGAGTTTACAACGAGTACAAGAAAGAAAGAAACATGTTAACCGAAAATATAATTGAATTCCAGGAGTACACTCTCATGGCCCTCGCAGCATGCAAGGATATGGAACGATGGCATGAAAGAGTGCTACAAGCAGTGGAAAGACCCGAATACATTGAGGCAGTCCAGCAGGGTCAAGAAAAGGAAGAACATGGAATTTGGATGATAGGCAAAAGTAGCCTCGACCGCATAAAGAGATCCACAGAATACTAGACTAATATGTCCTGGGACCCACATCGAGCGATCCAAGAACAATATGCCAAGTGCCAAAAGTAGTGGGATAAAATTAATAAAGTAATGAAAGATATCAAGCTCACCGAGTTCGTCACCTCCAATGAGTTTATCGACATAAGAGACATGCTCAAGATGTATGCCGATCAAGACTCCCTATGGACCGAAGAGTGCACAAAGGTACCCGATGCAAGGCTAGGACAGGTGCAACAATTCACAGAACACCCGATCAAAGCTAAAACCATGTTACAATAGTTGAATTCCACCGGTAAGGTACCGAGTGCATGCAGCGGACATCATAGGGATATATCTGGCCCCAATGGAACAACATAGATTCTTGTTGGCCCAGACTTGTGAAGAATTGTTCATCAATTGGTCTGAATACGAAAGGAGTAATCCTTTCAAAGAAATATCCTAGGTGGACTGATAAAGAAACTGTTATGAGATCATGCCACGTGGAAAATTTTGTTTGGTTCAAACTGTACTTATCCGTTAAACTTCGGTTAAGCTCGAGATTATAAATAAAGGCCTCGACCAATTAATTAAGGGTCGATGGTTTCTTGTAAGAACTATTTACTTTCTAACTATTAAGAATTATTTTGAAGCTGCTATGAATTTAGAAGTCCTTATGGACCAAAGACGAAGTTATCTTTATCAAATGCATGCGTGATTGAGCTTGAAGAAGAATTATTTCCTATTCAATTTCATGAGTAGATGTAACAAGTAAGAGCTATCGAATATATTGTCAAGTTAACTGGTACAATTTCTTTGTTATTCTTTTCTTTAAAGATGAAGATGATGAATTGTTGTGCGAATTATCAGACGAATGATAGTGGTAGATGAATTATTTTTCTTACCATTTATCTTGTTCCATATGTGTTTTTCTTTCTAGTAGTTAGTAATATTAGGCAATGATTGGATGCTCACATGGTTAATGTATTATTAATAGACCTGTGGTATAGAATTGTTGTCTGCATGTTTGAGCAGCGGGTTATCCCTAGCTCGACCTCTTCTCAGTAGTTGAAACTTTATCCTATTATTTTTCAAGTTGGTTTATACTAGCTTTCACTTCTCATATCATCCCCACCCCGAGAGAAAATACAGAAAAGAAAAAAAATCCCAACTGAAGGAAGAGCCTTCGCCAGAAAACACAAAGCCCATCGATACCTTGGTCAGATCGCAAGATCTGGAGAACCATTCCATTTTAAACACTGTAGAGTCTAATTGGACCTCAGTGGCGGGTTTGGTTCATGTTGTTGAGTCAAGGGATTTAAGACCCATTAATAGAATTGGCACTAGAAGGAGGGCCTGAGAATGAATGGTTGAATATATATTTTATATAGTATTTCAAACATCCCACACATTCATAACAGCCCACATGCATGGCTAGTCAACCCCAAGACAACCCACACACGCTGAGTACTCCAAAACAAGTAACTCACCCCAACCCGAGGAAGAACCATTTCATCCTGAAATAACTTATGCTCTTCCTCACGAGGAAGTAAACCAATTCAGACGAATCACCAGAGCGTACGCTTGACAGATTGGTGCATTACCCATAACTCTGATACTTCCTCGAAGAAAACAACAAAGCAGACCGCACTACTATAAATGGACATAATTTATGATGCCCTATTGCCATACCCCCGACGTTTGACGTCGCTCAACTGCCTCTTGTGAGGGCTCAACAGGCATCAGAAAATATCCCGTGGTTTTTCCGACATTGGACTATCATCGGTATTTCGACTCCCCTAACGTCTGACGATCGACGGCCTTTAAAAATTTAATTTCAAAGGACAACCGAAAAAATATTGACGACGTTCATCGGTCTACCGAAGAATATTCCGACGCTATCCCTCTGAAGTGACCGATGAGCATGTTGTAGTTCTGATGCTTTGTTGGGAGCGTTTCCCATCGAAAGTCCAACTTGTAGTAGTCAGAAGACCGACGGACCTGAATATTGTAAAAAAAAAAAAACTTGTTGAAAAGAGGTGAGGCATTATTTTTCTCAAGTTCGTAAAAGGAACTGAAGGTTTCTTCAACACTGACCAGCCCATTCTGGTTGCCAAATTCTACAAGATCCCAGAGAAAATCATTGGTTGGCTCAATCTTCAGCAAAGGCAGAGATGGATTGGTTGTTGCAATTGGAAATGGACCAAAGAAATGGCATGGAATTTAACAAAAGATTATTCTATCAAGTAATAGGCCAAAGAAATAGCATGTAATTTATCAACATTAGTCCCTCATGGCCGCATAAATGTATTTTCCATGTTCATACCAAACCAAAATTTATTCACTTGTAGCACCTATGGGATTCACAAAATGGGTTTAGTAACTCTAATCATCTAGTCATACCATTTGTTGAAAGTGGCCTCGTTGAATGCAAAATTTGTAGTGTCCTTCCAACTCTTCCAAGCATCAAATTGCAATGAAAGAATTTGTTGATTGGACATGGGATGAAGTTATCTTCCCTACAGGGGATTCCATTTCCACATCCCAAAAGCAACCAATGGATAGCCAAAGATGAATTAGGTGGATTATGTGTGGGGATTAGCATATGCCTGAAAGACTTCATCTATTAATAACTTAAACCATTTCAATTTAGTTCCCTGCACACATAAATTAGTGACAAATTGGGCATCCAGGTTGAATTATTCCTTGTTGTATTTACACATGAGATGGATTGCAATCAACTAGCAAGAAAAATGGCCCTCGAGGTTAATAATCAATGAGATGATGGTACCACAACCTCCCCTATATGTACCATACTTGTGATATAGGCTAGGTTCATTCTTATTGTGACCATGCTTCCTCATAACTTGAAATTCACGGGAGACATATTCCCCCTCCATAGACAACCTTGTTAAAATGTGTACATCCTGCACATGTATAGGGTATTCCCATTCAATCCATATGTAATGCCAAAGACCAACAAGTCATGCAACACCACAAAAGTATATTTACAAAGAGGTTCAAACATAGGCTTCCAAACTATGGCAATGTCACTAGACTTAAATGGAATGTAATCAAGATAGGCTTCGTGTCTAGGAAAAAGTAATCATCAATGAATTTTTTGTTGCCCAGTCTCATTTTTTCAACCTTCCAATGCAAATCCTATAAAAATTCAACTCTCAAATCATAGAAATCTATTGGAACTACTTCTTTTTTTCACAGTGTATCTTTTAGAGCCAAAACCCTTCTTGTCAATGCCTTACAAATCTAATAAAAATAAAACTAGATTTTATCACTCTAAACTCTGCAAACTATCGTCAATGCCTTACCCTTCTTGTCAATGCCTTACCATTCAACTTTTGCCAAGAAAAATCTGTTATACCAAGAAACATTCTTCAAAAAGATCCTCTTCTAATTTCTCAGGCGAAAAATCAGTTGGTTTTGGTTGGAGAATTCCCTTGTCTTGTATAGGTCTCAGCCATGGACACTCTGATTTTACGCCTGAGAAATTAGAAGAGGAGATTTTTGGAAGAATTCACTTGTCTTGTATAGGTCTCAACCATGGACTCTCAGTCTTAAAGTGCTTCAAAACCTGCATACAACAATGACCAAATTACTTCAATCGTCACTAAACAACTTCAATAGCTAAATATTGTCTAACCTTCAATAGCTAATTAAACAACTTATAAGTATTTAAACAAATACATATCGATCCTTATGGGTACAGGGAACAATATCACATCCCAGAAATTATACAAAAAATTGCAATGGAGGCCAGTTCAAATTTTGTCAGAATTACATATTTAGCCCCAAGAGAATCAAAACAATGTTTAGTATAAAATAGAAATAGACGCACTGCAACTTGATAGCCTTTTGATCCCAAATCCACTTTTCTGTGAGTCGATATTAAAACTCTTGGACGGGACCGCCAATGACAAACATAAGAGGATTTAAAAGATAAATAAAAAATAATGGCCATAACCATACTCTAGCTACAAACACAAAAATTGTGATAGCTACCAACTCTGAAGTATATATTTACCCCAAGGCGAATCAAAACAATCTTGAGAATAAACCATTGTAACAATCATTGATTTTTATCAACACAAAATTAAATCAGAAAATCATTTACAAAATCCAAACGCCACTTATAGATCAACTTCAATGTAGAAAATAGAAATCGACGTGCTACAACTTGATAGCCTTTGAGCACATTGGACAGGTGATCTAAAAATGAAGAAGACTTGTATTCTTGAAAATATTTGCAAGTTAAATTTATGTGTTAAAATGCAAATGGATAAACTTTGCAACACAACTTTAATAGGATTTACTCATTCAAGATGCATATAAACATCAACAAAATCAGTGAACAGAAAACACATAGCATAGCAAATGATAAAGGAGTTCACCCCTCTCTTGGGCTACATCTCCTGGTCTAGCTTCCAATGGATCATTTGTATTATTTTCTCAAAGCGCTAAAAAATGTGCTATGCAATGCTCAAAATGCCAAATAGACTGCTCCAATGGCTTCAGAATTTCCAAAAACCCCTAGCTGGGCTTTTTCGGCACCTCGTTTGGCCAAAAATTGAAGAAGATAGGCTTCCTGGAAGTCCCCCCTTCAAGCTTGTTGTCTCTGCATCTACAAAACGCACCCTTGTTGGCTCAACCTAGCCCACAGGCATTTTAAAGAGTAAAAACTTGGCACCGGGCGCAACCGCATGAATCATGCAAATTTTAGGACGGTTATGGGTGCACCTAGCCCCTAACTGCCAAGGGAAAGGTCATATGACCCATGTGACCATGCGTTTAAAAGTAAAGGCCATAACCGTTGAACCGAATTCAAACCAACGCATACCCGCGCGCGCATTCAATGGTCATATGGCAATAAACATGTGACCGCGGCCATAGAAAAAGGGCTATGTTAAAACATATGCCCGTTCCTATGGTCATATTACAACACAACATGTGACCGGGGTATAGTTTTAAATGTCCGTGCAAAGGGTTTTAAACCGTGGCCATATTACAATACACATAACCATGGGCTGGGGCTAGGCCCTAGCCCGACCCCCCGCCCATACATACAATATTTCAATTCAAATGTAATGTGCACCATATAGTGCTAAGAAACACTATGGTGGCACATTGGTTGGTGGTCTTTGTCAAAGCTTTGCATGCGGGTGGAGGTCACGGGGTCGATTCCGGTGGACTCCAAATAAATTTTAAACCAATAAATAGGGGACACATGGCTGCCATTGATTGGGCCACATGTCTCCATTCCATTCACTGCAAATAAGCCATGTCACTTGCCAATTGTGAAAATAGTTGTCTGCCACGTGTCGTACGGCCTGCCACGTCAGCGTCCGTACGGACTGTACAGTCAGCACCCCTTTTTTTTGCTTGTTTGCCATTTTGAACAGAACGTGATATCTCTCACTCCTGACGTCCGTTTGAACCCAAATGACTTGCGTTGGGTTCGTAATGACAAGGCCTATGCTCTCGTTTGATTTGAAGCGATTCTGAGCACTTTGAATATTTGAGCAAAATTTGATCCCCTGATCAAACCTCCCCATTGGAAAGCTTTTGGACCTCCAAAAGACTAGTTTCAGTCTATCTAAAGATGAGGGTATAGTTCCCTCACTCTTCCAACCTCAATCCACTTGGCTTTTCTTGGATTTGTACCTTTAAGACCAACTCGAAGATACTCCACATTTCCTCGTTTTGAAGTTCACATTCTCCTGTCAAGGATGGTGTCTTCATGCAGTTCTGTAAGATATTCTGGGGAAAAATCATCTATAGAAGGAATCTAAACATGCTCTCCTTGATCATCAATCAAAAGAGTCTCATATAATTTCAAATTCTCAACATTAACAACTACATGCATTTGCATATAAGGAGGCAAATCTAAATGTAAGGCATTGTTACCAATCTTGTCGATAATCTTGAAAGGACCATATCGAATTGTTTGAGTTTTTTACCTTCTCCTTTAAGCCTCTCCTTACTAATGTAAAGCCAAACTTCATCTCCAACTTGGAAACTGTGATCAACACGATGCTTGTCATGTCTCGTCTTGTACTTGGCTTGACTCTTTTCCAACTGC
>SNQJ01S0020242.1:0-34894 GCA_010110895.2 Picea sitchensis
ATATATATATTTGTTTCTAATTTCTATCTATATTAGAAAAAAAACAATTCATTAAACTATATGTTTATATTTTTCATTAAAAACTATTTAATTAACATGAGGTAAGATTATTTTATCTTTTAACCTAAATAAAAATATAAAGAGTGAAATTGAAATTTAAGTTCAAATTAATTAAATAAAAAACATAAACATGAGGTGGAATGTTTATATTATTTTTTATAAAGTAATAAAATTTAGTTATATATTTGTTTTTAGAAATTTAATAAATTATTAAATATTTTTAAGAAGATGATGATGATTAAAAGAAGTTTTCCAATATCACTATATTTTTGTTATTAGGAAGGATGGTAGAGTGACAAATATTTTGCAAATGAGATCTAATCTCGATATACTCTAGAAAATATAAGAGAAAGTGATTTTCATATTCAACCTTCTTAGTGTCTGAGAATTTGTTCTTTTCTCAGCAATGCTTTCATCTTCAACCTTCTTAGTGTCACAAAGGTGACACAATGAGAATTTGTTCTTATCTCAACAATGCTTATTTTTTTCTTTACATTTGTCAAAACAAAAAGATAATTCTAATCTTCTAGATTAGGGTTGATTACATCCTTATAATACCTTAATTTATTTTTTTCCTCTAACTTTTTTTCACACCAAATTTTCTTCTTAAATTTTTATTTGATGATATTTTTAATAGTATCCTTATTTTGCAAAATGGTGTCTTCCATGATTCTCTAATAGTTTAGCCAAGACCAAGCATCTTTATGCCATCCTCACTTGAGTCAATGGTGGTTATGAATCAATTTTGAAGAAATTTTAGGAAGCATCTTGTCTTCCATTTTGTTTAACTTGTTCTTATACATTAGGTATCTAGTCATAGCAGTGCTCTCAATGGAGGAGAGGCTTGTTTCTAAGAGGAGGATTGGATAGGGCGTATTTCCTTTAATTTTGAGATTATAGGTTATAAAATTATTTTGTATTTTCTCTATCTAGAGATACTACAACCCTAGAATTCACATCCATAAAAAATAATAGGTGTAGAAAGAGTCTCAAAGAGGAGTTTCTTGTTATCCCAAATCTAAAGATGGATTGGTTTACAATTATTTTCAAGCCCATAATAAGCTTTCCATCCCCGAATAATAATTTTCTCAATGCTATAATTCTGGTTGAGCTTGTGGTGATTATCAATTCCAAGATATTTGTATGAAGTGGCTTCCTCCAAGTTGTTGTTGTCATCTAAGAAGGTATCGTAAGTGCTCTTATTGGATTTAATAAGCATGACCTTAGTCTTATCAGTGTTAACAATCATACCCATATTGGAGCAAAAATCCTTGAGGATTCTTAATTGATTTTCATACATCCTTATTGCATAAACCCTTACTCGAGAAGCACTTTTATCTCTTCCAACATATTCCAAAGATTTTTCCTAGGAACAATGTCAAAATATTTTCTATAGTCAACAAAACAACAAAACAAATCCTTAATTGGTTCGCATACATCCTTATTGCATAAACCCTTACTCCCACTTTTATCTCTTCCAACCTATTCCAAAGGATTTTCCTAGGAACCATGTCAAAGAATTTTCTAAAGTCAACAAAACAACAACAAAAAAATTGTTTTGGTATTGTGGAAGTCCTCTGCAATGATCCTAAAGGTAACAAGATGATCCACAATTGAATAATATAGCTCTTTTACAGTGAGTTTCTAGCCAAAGGCTAACCTTTTTTTCAAAAATAATTCCATAAAGCTTGGTTAAAATTGGGCTAATCATAATGATCCTATAATTAGAGGGAATGTTTCTATTGACATTTAAAATACATTTTTAATATTTAAAATAAAAATTCAAACATTTAAAAAATTATTATTATTTTCCCCTAATTTTCATTCCTTTTTCTTAAAAATAAAATGCAAACAATTCATTAAACTATATTTTATATAATTATACTTATATTTTTCATTAAACCTATATTTTAAAATATTTAATTAAGATGAGGTGAGATTATTATATCGTTTAACCAATATAAAAATATAAAGATAAAAATATAGAGAGCAAAGAGTAACATAAATGAAATCTATGTTCAAATTAATTAAATAAAAAAACTCAAGTGAAATTTTTATATTCAATTTTAGGTATAAAACTTTATTATGTAAAATGATTGTTTTTGTTTTTTATAATAATGGTGATGGTTAATCTCTATTCAAATAGAAATTGGTCTATTAAAAAAAAAATAAGAAATTATTAAGATTTCTTTAAAAAACTTTTTGGATACTCCAAATACATTAGAAAAAGCTATTTAAATAATGTAGTTGAATTTAATTGTGTAAAAATAAAATGATAAAATCTAATTATATTGATTTTTCGTTATCATAAATTTTCTTTAAAAATTTAAAAAATTATTAAATATTTATAATAATATAAAAATTTAAAATATATTTTTTATATTTAAATATTCTTTATTTTTAATTAAATTTTTTTTATTAAAAATCTTTTAAATTATATCACCAAATTTTCAAGGATGTTTTAAATTATATCACCAAATTTTTAAGGAATGAATATGTTATTATGAATCTAAATATTTCTATATCAAAGAAATTATGCCATTTAAATTTATTTATTAGTATTTTTTTCCATAGAATTAGCATTTAAATATTTTTATAAGTTTTTTTTCCATAGAATTAGTATTTGTAAAAAAATCTATTACGTTTTAATATCAATTTATTAAAAAAATAATTTCCAAGTGGGTTTCTATTGAAAAATATGTTAAATGTTTAATTAAATAATGTATTTAGGCAAGTGTTTCTCATCCCTAGGTACCTAAGGGGTGAGAAAGTGCCTAGTGTGGGACCCAGTCATTTAATTTGTGAGATGCAAATTAAAAGGTGACTTTATGACTTTAGTGAGGGTGAATGAAGAAACATTTAATCTCAGTCACTCATATAATCTAATCTCAGTCATTGGATTGGAAAACGCCTCACCTACCTCATGAGGTTGATTAGGGTCGAAGGGCGCACCCTTCGTTGGGTTGTTGTTGCATTGTTGAGAGAGCAAGAGAGAGAACATTTTCGAGTTTGAGAGGAAGCCATTTTTGCAGAACTAGGGCACGCATCCCAAGGTTGCTATCTAGCACAAAAATTGAGGCAACAAGTACATCATTGAAGGTAGGTCCTACTGTACAGATTGAGCAGGTCGTAAAATAAGAAGAGAAGGCACATAAATTGAGGCAACAAGTACAACATTGAAGGTAGGTCGTACTGTATGGATTGAGTAGGTCGTACATCAAGAAGAGAAGGCACAAAAATCGAGGGAAGGTACAGTCCAACAGAAAAAATCATACTGTACGGATTTTTAAATTATGTACAACAGGAATAGGGCACAAAAACCGAGGCAAAAAGTAAAGTCTGTACTGTACGGATTTCGTACGGTCTATACCACTGTTATTCGGGCATAGATTTCGAGGTGAAGGCGTTGTGTTATTTTCTGGAATTTTTGACACATTTCCCAAGGTTGATGTACAACATTTATTGCATTGTTTTGGGCTGATACTATTGGCACAGATTTCGAGGTGACTGTACAACATTTTGGAGGCACAAAAATCAAGGAGTAGACCTGTAATTTATGGTAGAAAATTATGGAAAGAATTTTGAGGAGTTTGCTTCATTTTCCTGTGTGAAGATTTGCCACAGTTGCCGAGATAGGTTTGTCATTTAAATTTCTGAAGATGAATATGTTGTAACAGAATTCTTTGAAGCTCTTAAATAATAAAATCTCCCTCTCTCACTGGTTTTCCCCTTGTGGGTTTTTCTAGGGTCAAAGTTAGACCGAAAATATCTGTGTCAATATTTTCTAAGTTTTGTGTGTTGCTAATATTTTATTTCTGCATTATAAACAATGTTAAGAATCCTCATGTTTCAGTTCTAAAATTAATTTTCTACTGTGTATTTAATTGCTGATATAAAACTGGGTTTGGGCATTAAACATTGGCTGAAAAATCAGCGAGACTGAAACTGGGTTGGGGTCTGAAAATTTTACAAAATCTTAGTAAGCCAATTCTTGAGAAATACCAAAATAAACAATATTGATGCCTAGAGAAAAAAAATAGACAAAGCACCCTTCACCTTAAGACTACTAAAAACGCCTGCTTCCATATCATTTTTCATTAGTGAGTGTGGGCTCTCAAGATCATCCCATTCCAGACATCGTAATTGACCAAACAATTTGTTTCATCCCTGCCCCCAACTACCTTAGAACCAACCTCGATCACTCTTTTTTTCCTATTTTATTGGTTGATTTACCTGTGAGGAGAAGGGTCTATGGATTTTATATAGAATTTGGAAATTGACAAACCATTTTTAGGAAAAAAAAAAAAAAATTAACCCAAAAGACTAGAAACGAACATATTACCTTATTATTTTGTGTTTTTATCTTTAATCCAACTCTCATTATTTCCTTTACAGTGAGAAAAAAACAATTCGTTCAACTTTCATTAAAAACTCCCCAAAGGAAGTTGTAACTCATTATCTTCCAAGAGGATCTTCTTCAAGCAACTTCCCTTAGATTAAACAAACTTACCAATTCTCCAGATAAGCAATATCATGATTTTTCTTTGGTTAGTCAATTTAAGCCTTTAAGGGGCATCCAAAGAAATAGGCCAACATGCTTGGGACAAACAATAACCAAATGACCAATCTCAAAACCACATCATCACTCAAAATCCACTTATTCATAGTACATTCTTTTTGTTCAAATAATCCCTTCCACATTGAATATAATTTCCCTTAGTAGAATTGAACTAAGACGTACTTAAACATAAATCCTTGTATAGGTAATTTTAAGGATTAAAATTCTCTCAAAAGCTACATGGTAAAACGACTGCTACATGGTAAAATGACTAATGGATGGGTCTTGGGAATGACTACGATGGTCGATGGTGCTCGTAGTATAGTCTTTGCAACGCAGTTTAAAATATTGTGTACCAAACACGCTATGTGATAGAGTTCTCAAGATAACTGCACAGTACATAGACTTCTCAGTTTCTTTCGCGCTATGAATACACACACTTAATGAAATGATTTATGAATGTGGAATAACACATTGCTATGTTTAACACATAAACTCATAAATAAGACAAAAAAATTGTCAATATACAAAAGGATTAATATTAATAAACTTCGGTGTTGTGCACGAATACAAAAATACAATGATAGAGATGAGCTTCGACTCCAATGACTTCTTTTGTCCACTCTTCAACTATTGTTGGTTCTCCCTACCTCTCTGCTTCTTCTCTATGCATCAATTGCTTCTCTTTAGCAGCATCGACTAACTAAGAGACTCAAACTTATATAGATATTGACTTAGACTTCCTACATAAGATAAGACCGACTTAACAATAAAGACTTCCATTAATTCAACTGATTCTTCAACCACTTACCGGAGCTCAAGAAGATAGAAATCAACTCCATTTTTAACTTCTTGCTTGTTGACTAACTTTTGAGTAAATGTGCAAATTTGCACTTACAGACTGTCTGACTGAAATTTTGGCTGACTAATAAGTTGATAAGCAGACAAATCGACGGAGACGTGAAGATATCACTAACTTGTAATTAAAATTTCCAACACTCCCCCTTAATTATCAATAGGTGGGATTACAAAAGAAAATTACATAAAAAATTTGAGTTTTCATTTTATTATCACTCATTTGTTACTGCGTGGACTCCCAGATTACTGCGTAGATGCTAAAATGCATATCTTGCAAAATCCTTTGTAAAAATGTCTGCGACCTGTTATTTTGACCTGCAAAATTATTAATAGATCTCTTTGTTATTCACCAATTCTCTGATGAAATGATACCTTGTATCAATGTGCTTGGTTTTCTTGTGAAACACATGATTCCTTGATAACATGATGGATGAATTGTTGTCACATAATACTCTTGATGGTTCTTGTTTTCCCTACAACAAATCTTTTAACATTCTTCTCATCCAAACTGCTTGACAAGTTGCACTTGTAGCTGTGACATACTCTGCTTCTGCTGAAGAAAGTGTCACTATGGGATTCTTCCTTGATGCCCATGATACCATACCCATTTCAGAATGAAATGTGTACCTTGAGTTGCTTTTTCTATCATCTATGTTGCCTCCACAATCATTGTCAGTGTATCGAGTGAGTCTGAAATCTTCTGAAGTGGAGTACTTAATGAAAAAATATTTTGTTCCATTCACATATCTCAGGATTATCTTTCCTTCTTTCCAATGTGATTGTTTTGGAGTTTCCATGAACCTTGAAATTAGGCTCACTCCATACATAATGTCAAGTCTTGGCATTGTTAGATACATAAGACTACCTACTAGTTTTTTAAATAGTGTGGGATCCACTTTGGACCCTTTATCTTCCTTTCTTAGCTTCAATCCTGTTATGGTAGGTGTTGGTGCTGCTTTTGAATTCACCATATTGAATCTTTTCAATATTCCATGTGCATACTTGGACTGTGAGATAAATATGCCAGTTTTGGACTAGTCCACTTCTATTCCCAAAAAATATCTCATAAGCTCTAAATCATTCATTTCAAATTCATCATTCATGACTGTCTTGAATTCTTCTATGCAAAAATCACCTGTAAATATCAAATCATCCACATATAAACAAACAATTAACACATTACCTTGTTGATTTGATTTGATATAGAGTGTTGACTCATTTTCACTTCTCTGAAATCCATTCTGTGTGAGATATGAATCTATGCGATTGTACCAAGCTCTCAAAGCTTATTTTAAACCATACAATGCTTTCTTGAATCTGTATAATTTGTTTTCCTATCCTGGAACCTCATAACCTTGTGGTTTTTCCACATATACTTCTTCTTGTAAGTTTCCATTCAAGAATGTTGACTTTACATCCATCTGATAAACTATCCATTTGTATTGCGCAACAACAGCTAACACGGTTCTGACTGTGTCCATATGCTCCACTGGTGTAGATGTTTCATTGTAATCAATTCCAAGTTGTTGTGTAAATCCTCTTGCAACTAACCATGCCTTGTCCTTCTATACATTTCCTTCTGCATCTTTCTTGGTTTTATAAATCCACTTGACACTTATAACATCCTTTTATTTAGGTACATCAACCAAATTCCATGTTTGATTGTTCTCTATGCATCTGATTTCTTCATCCATGGCTTATTCCCATACATAATCTTTGACAACTTCTTCAAAGGTTAATGGATCATCTATTTGTGAAAACAAAGAAAAAAATGAAAATGAATTTGTTGCGTCTTCATTATAGATGTCGCAGAAAATTCTTGTCTGTCTTGGTAACAGACTTGCTAAACTTGGATCTGGAGATGTAGAACTACTTGGACTGCTTGTTAGTGTTTGTTGGGCTCTAGGTGTAGATTTTACACCTGTTGTCCTTACTGAAGTATTATGCGCATTAATTTGCGTCACAATTCTATATGTATATGGGACTCTGCACTGAATTGTGCATGGTGTTTGAACTGCTTCATCTTCTGTGTCATCATGATCCATTGCATTAATAATTTTCATTGTCTTTAGAATGCTTCCATCCCATGCTTCATTCTCCATGAACTAAACATCACAGTTGATTATGACTTTTCTTGCGACAGGGTCATACAACTTGTATTATTCTTTTTCTTCATAATACCCTACAAATATGCATTTGTATCATTTGTTGTCTAGATTCCTTCTCAGTTCATCTGGAACATGTGTGTATGCGACGCAACCAAAAAATTTGTATTGCGCCACATTATGCTTTGAACATTTCCAGGCTTCCTCAAGAACTCTATTCTTCACACTCTTTGTCGGACATCTGTTCAAGATGTATACTGCAATTTCTACTGCCTCATACCAATACCCATTTGACAAATGTTTGGTTGTCAACACATTGCACGCCATTTCCATGATGGTTCTATTCTTTCTTTCTATGATGTCATTTTGTTGTGGCATGTATCGCACAGTAAATTTCCTGTAGATACCATGAACTTTACAAAAGTTCTGAAATTATCTTGAAATGTATTCTCTTCCTCTGTATGTTCTAAGACACTTGATGTAAAAACCACTATGCTTCTCCGCAAGTCATTTAAACTGCTGAAAAAAACTGAATGTGTTATATTTATGCTTTAGGAAATAAATCCATGTCTTTCTTGAGATATTAGTAATGAATGTTAGAAAATAAGTATTGCCTCCTATAGATGGAGTTTGCATTGGTCCACAAATGTCTGAGTGTACAATTTCCAGTGTAGATTTTTCTCTGTAATACTTTCCAACTTGAAATGATTATCTGTGTTTCTCGCCAAATATGCATTCTTCACATATATTATCTAGTTTTTCAATCAATGCTAAGCCTTTTACCATATCCTTTGTGTGTAGCAACTTCAAACCTCCAAATTTCAAATGTCCAAATATGAAATTCCATAACCAGGAATCATCCTGTGTTTCATTTTGGAATGCTTCCTTCATCTATGTACCATTATCTCCTTTCTTGATACTGCGCACACTATTTCCTTCATTGGAACTTTAGGCACTTTCTACTGTGAATGCAGTGTCTAACTGCACACTTTTTCATTTATCAACAATTTGCATTGTATTGCTCTTCTTGGATGGATTTAATGTCAATGGGAACATCCTGTTACTTGTCATTTGGATTTTTGAAATAAGAAGATTGCTTGGAAAGTTATCCATGATCACACAGTGATTATCTTCCATGTAGATTATGTATCCTTTTTGTAACAATTTCCCTGTACTCATCAAATTATGCTTCAGACCAGAAACATAATATACATTAGACATAACTTTTTGTTCTCCTTGTCTGGTTAAAATGTTTATACTACCTTTCCCTAAGACAGTGACTTGCATATATGTTCCAAGTGTAACCTTGGTTTAGACTGACTCATCGAAACTAGAAAAAAATTCTATGTTTCATGTCATGTGGTTACTGCAGCCTAAATCTAAGTTCCATATGTCACATGGACTTGCTTGAGCAACATTGCATTCAACTGGTGACACTATATTAGGCATTTCTACTATGCTAGGCACAACTACAACGCACACCATAAACATAGGACGAGTTTGGTTATTTGTGTTGTGTGACTGATCTTCACTTTGCTTGTTCTGATTATACTGTCTCTTTTTTCACTCATATGCATAATGTCCATACATTTTACAACAATGACATTGAATCTTTGATTTTTCATTTCTTTGACAACTTGACTAGTTGGTACTTGGGCTTTGACCTCTTGCACCAGTATTTCCATGATTTCTACTACATCCACTTCTGTCAGAACTTCTTCCTCTTCCTCTAGAGTTAGCTCTCCCCCTTCCTCTTCCACGGCTCATAGATGACTGCGTAGAAAAGTGATTCTCTAATTGAATATTTGACCTATTCAATCTGTGTTCATGATTGATGAAGGAAGCTTGCCTTTAATCTAGGTTGAAGTGACTCAAGTCTTTTCTCTCTTTTAGAGTCACAACAAGGGTATCAAAATTAGGAGGAAGACCTCTAAGTACCTTCTCAACTAATTTTTTTTCTTCCATGGTTTCACCATGAGACTTAATCTGATTTATCAGTACAATGACATGGGTGTAGAATGAATCTACTATGTTTGAATATTTCATTGACATGGTTTGAAAATCTCTTCTAAGAATCTGCAGTTTTGTAGTCTTTACTTTGTCCATACCCTAATAAGAGGCTTTCAATATGTCCCATGATTCCTTGGCTTTTGATGCAGGAGCATCTCAAGCAAGCCAGGGTGGAGATAAAAGACAGCTGGAAAAGCACCCAGCACAAATTTTGAAAATGTCTTGAAACATTAATGAAGTCATCAAGTGGAGGCACACTTGTACAATGTAAAAGGACCTTGAGCGATCCTCTCTCGTCCATAGTATATAGAAGGCATTTATAATAGTTAATGCAAGTAGATAGAAATCAATGCGTAGATTAGATAGTTTAGAATGAAAGAGGTAAACGGGATATAAACACCTACATTGTGTATTGTAAAGGAGGGATGTCAATTGAGAGCATAGAAGAGAAGAAACAGAGAGTTGTATAGACGAAGTCCATGTACAGAATTTATGTATTAATACAAAAAGGGCTTTGATTTAGACTCATGGTATTCAAATATTCTCTGTGTATGTATTGTTGAATATTATGCTCATGAATGTTTTACTCTTTCTGTCATGCATTTTTTGTTTATGCTATGTGGGTATGATTTCTTGTTGAATGTTTGAAATCTAAGAGGAAGAGTAAGAAATGAGTTTCAATTGTTTCTCTGTCTGAGTGAGTAAAATTCCTGCAAGGAGTGCAGTGGAGTTTGTCCGCAAGGAGTGGGTTGATAGAAGTCAGAGTTCATCTCTGAAAACTCAGGAGAAATAACAATTGTTCTCATTTTCTCAAAAGTGCAGCTAGGCACAAGAGTCGTGCAAGGAGTGCGCAGGCCGAGTAAAGTCTCAGAGTTTGCAAACCTAAGAAATTGTTGAGAGACTACTGTTGCAGGGAGTGCGCAGATTCGAAGGATTTCAATTCCTTGGAGTAATTGAGGGATCTTCGCAAGGAGTGCGAGCAAGAGTTTTTCCGAAAGACTCAGGAGTTAGGGAAAGCTCAGGAAGGATAAAGCCTTCGAAATTGTTGAAGAAAAGCACAGGAAGTTTGTGCATTGGATCATTGAGAAGGCGTCGCAAGTTTGTGTCGCAGGTGGTTAAGTACCATGACAAACACTTTGGTAAGATATTGCAGAAGCCCTTGAGAAGGAAGGGAACCGAACGGTCGGAATTCTTTGTGCAGAATTCACGAAGTCCCGCGAACCGTCAGATCTCGCAGAGTAGCAGGGGAGTCACGACGAGTATTTTCAAAGGGTTCAAGCTCAGGAGAGACAGAGCCGTAGATTCAAGCCAACAAGGGCTGTTGGATTTTCTCGAGGATTTCCATTTCGGGGTTTCGTGGATTGTAGTCCCGAAATATTTGCATTAAGACTCACGAAGTGTAATGCCCCTATCATTCTAGGAATCAGGCCATTACACGAGTAATCTAGTATATTGAGTATTGACATTTCAGGATTTCAGGAAAGAGAAAGTCAGGATTTCAGATATCGTGGAGCAGAGTTGCATGACATCGCAACTCGCGAACTCATGAAAGCCAAATAGCTGAAATTTACATTGGGATTAGGGAATTCGGGGTTTGCGTCGACAAGAGATTTTGGTATCGAGAGTCTCGAATTTCCGATACGCGAAAAATGCGTTGATTGTTGGATCAAGTGGGGAATCACAGTTGTTGATTTTCTTTGGTGATTGAACATCGGAGTTCGTTAATTCGGGTTTCGGGGGTCTGAGGAATAAGACACTTGATTACAAGATTCACGAAATTGTGAAATCTGACCTCCCAAAGTATAAAGGGGGGGGGATTCCTCAAGGTTATTTGTGGGTGCAGATTTACTGAAAGGGAAATAAAAGAGCAAGTGTTGAGAGATCTTCGGGCTAGTGGAAGAGGAAAGATCCTATGTGCATGGACTTCCAACCTGTGGGTTGGGAGGGCTGTGTCAATCTTGGTATCAGAGCTCAGAAATGTCTCTTTTCTTTCTGTAGAAGGGAAGAGGAGAATTCACCATGCTGTCGAGAAGAAAGGATAGACAAACACCCAATCTATAAGAGGAAAGGGAGATTTCCAGAGGAAGGGGCAGGCAGATGCAGAATCCAGAGGTAGAAAGAGATCTGCATGACATACATGCCAGACTCATGGACATGGAAATAAGACAAAGGCACACAGCTGATGTTGGAGATGCCAGTGAGTCTGAAAAAAAAAATGAAGCTAGACATGGAGAAGAAGAAGTCATAGTAGAAGATGCAGCAAGCGAACACTTGCTTAGAGATTTTGCAAGAATGAGTGCAAGAGCCAAGATGGACATTCCAGTTTATGAGGAAAATCTGGATGTAGAGGAGCTTCTAGATTGGATTAGAGCTTTGGACACATACTTTGACTATGAAGATGTCGAAGAGGACAAGAAGGTAAAACATGTTGTCACGAGATTACAGTGCTATGCAGCATTGTGGTGGGAAGAGCTACAAGATGACAGATGTTGCCAAGGAAAGCAGAAGATCAAGAGTTGGGACAAGATGATTGCAAAGATGAAGGCGAAATTCATCCCTAGATATTATCAAATTACTTTGTTTCGAAGGATGCATAACTTGAGGCAGAAGCTGATGACAGTGAAGGAGTACACTGAAGAGTTCTACAGGTTGAACATCAGGGAAGGTCATCGTGAAAGTAATGATGAAAATGTTTCCAGGTATATGAATGGCCTGATATACGACATTCAGGATGAGATGAGCATGATGACCATCCGAATTGTGGAATATGCTTATCAAATGGATCTAAAAGAGGAAGAGAAGATAAGCCGAAAACAAGGTCAGAGAGGCCGAGGCGGAAGTCAAGCCAGGGGAAAATCAGTTGTCCAAGATAGAAATCAGAAGCCTAAAGAAGAATGGAAGAAACCTCAACCTCAGATTAAGAGAGGTGGAATCTCACAGCGAGGGAAATACAATGGACAAAGAGGGCAGTATACTGACCCGAGAGGAGATTATGTTGATAATAGCATGTTTCCTCATACCAGAGGTAGAGGAAGGGGAAGAGGTGGAGTGATAAAATGCTTCACGTGTGGAAAGGTTGGACAAAAGTCTTATGAATGTCCAGACAGAAAGAAGGAAGGTGGTGAGGCTCACATTGTCAAAGAACAGACGCAGAATATTGAGGCAGAGGATGCTGAAGACAGAAGATCACTAATGATGCGAAAAACTCTTTTGACACCAGATAAAGAGTTGGAGAGTTCAGTCCAAAGAAACAGAATTTTTCGGACTGCTTGCAAGACCAAGGACAGGGTATGCAAAGTCATTGTGGATAGTGGTAGCACAGATAATCTTGTTTCAACAGATATGGTAGAGAAGCTGGAGATGGAAACAATTGAACATCCAAGTCCATACAGAGTTTCATGGCAACAAAAAGGACATTAGGTCACTGTCACTAAACACTGTTTAGTTGAATTTAAGATAGGAGGATATAATGATAAGATACTTTGTGATGTCATTCCCATGGATGTTTGTCATTTATTGTTGGGTAGACCATGGAAATATGACAGAAATGTGATTCATGATGGGAAACTCATGAAAGCCAAATAGCTGAAATTTACATTGGGATTAGGGAATTCGGGGTTTGCGTCGACAAGAGATTTTGGTATCGAGAGTCTCGAATTTCCGATACGCGAAAAATGCATTGGCCGTTGGATCAAGTGGGGAATCACAGTTGTTTATTTTCTTTGGTGACTGAACATCGGAGTTCGTTAATTCGGGTTTCGGGGGTCTGAGGAATAAGACACTTGATTACAAGATTCACGAAATTGTGAAATCTGACCTCCCGAAGTATAAAGGGGGGGGGGAATTCCTCAAGATTATTTGTGGGTGCATATTTACCGAAAGGGAAATAAAAGAGCAAGTGTTGAGAGATCTTCGGGCTAGTGGAAGAGGAAAGATCCTATGTGCATGGACTTCCAACCTGTGGGTTGGGAGGGCTGCGTCAATCTTGGTATCAGAGCTCAGAAAGGTCTCTTTTCTTTCTGTAGCAGGGAAGAGGAGAATTCACCATGCTGTCGAGAAGAAAGGATAGACAAACACCCAATCCAGAAGAGGAAAGGGAGATTTCCAGAGGAAGGGGTAGGCAGATGCATAATCCAGAGGTAGAAAGAGATCTACATGACATACGTGTCAGACTCATGGACATGGAAATAAGACAAAGGCACACAGCTGATGTTGGAGATGTCAGTGAGTCTGAAAAAAAAGATGAAGCTAGACATGGAGAAGAAGAAGTCATAGTAGAAGATGCAGCAAGCGAACACTTGCTTAGAGATTTTGCAAGAATGAGTGCAAGAGCCAAGATGGACATTCCATTTTATGAGGAAAATCTGGATGTAGAGGAGCTTCTAGATTGGATTAGAGCTTTGGACACATACTTTGACTATGAAGATGTCGAAGAGGACAAGAAGGTAAAACATGTTGTCACGAGATTACAGGGCTATGCAGCATTGTGGTGGGAAGAGCTACAAGCTGACAGACGTTGCCAAGGAAAGCAGAAGATCAAGAGTTGGGACAAGATGATTGCAAAGATGAAGGCGAAATTCATCCCTAGATATTGTCAAATTACTTTGTTTCGAAGGATGCAGAACTTGAGGCAGAAGCTGATGACAGTGAAGGAGTACACTGAAGAGTTCTACAGGCTGAACATCAGGGCAGGTCATCATGAAAGTAATGATGAAAATGTTTCTAGGTATATGAATGGCCTGATATACGACATTCAGGATGAGATGAGCATGATGACCATCCGAATTATGGAATATTCTTATCAAATGGATCTAAAAGTGGAAGAGAAGATAAGCCGAAAACAAGGTCAGAGAGGCCGAGGTGGAAGTCAAGCTAGGGGAAAATCAGTTGTCCAAGATAGAAATCAGAAGCCTAAAGAAGAATGGAAGAAACCTCAACCTCAGATTAAGAGAGGTGGAATCTCACAGCCAGGGAAATACGATGGACAAAGAGGGCAGTATACTGACCCGAGAGGAGATTATGTTGATAATAACATGTTTCCTCGTACCAGAGGTAGAGGAAGGGGAAGAGGTGGAGTGATAAAATGCTTCACGTGTGGAAAGGTTGGACAAAAGTATTATGAATGTCCAGACAGAAAGAAGGAAGGTGGTGAGGCTCACATTGCCGAAGCACAGAGGCAGAATATTGAGGCAGAGGATGCTGAAGACAGAAGATCACTAATGATGCGAAAAACTCTTTTGACACCAGATAAAGAGGTGGAGAGTTCAGTCCAAAGAAACAGACTTTTTCGGACTGCTTGCAAGACCAAGGACAGGGTATGCAAAGTCATTGTGGACAGTGGTAGCACAGATAATCTTGTTTCGACAGAGATGGTAGAGAAGCTGGAGATGGAAACAATTGAACATCCAAGTCCATACAGAGTTTCATGGCAACAAAAAGGACATTAGGTAACTGTCACTAAACACTGTTTAGTTGAATTTAATATAGGAGGATATAATGATAAGATACTTTGTGATGTCATTCCCATGGATGTTTGTCATTTATTGTTGGGTAGACCATGGAAATATGACAGAAATGTGATTCATGATTGGAGAATGAACACATACACCCTAGAGAAGAATGGGAGAACTCACATGTTGCTTCCAATCAAATATAAGGATGTGAAACCTGAAGTAAGCAACATTGTACTTCTCATGAGTGGGAAGGAACTTCTTACAAAGGTTAAGAAGAAGGAGGAACCGAAATTCATTGTTGTCAGGAAGCCAAAGATTGTTTTAACCAACACAAAGGTAGATGATTTACCAGAAGAGGTTCAGGAACTGATGGAAGAATTCACTGACATAGTAGTGGACGAACTACCTCGTTCATTGCCGCCGATTAGAAGTATAAGTCATCACATCGATCTCATACCAGGAGCTAGTTTTCCAAACAAATCCGCGTACAGATTAACGCCGGAGGAGAATGAAGAGGTCAAAAGACAAGTCCAGGATTTGTTGGACAAAGGTTTGGTCAAAGAAAGCTTGAGTCTGTGTGTTGTTCCGACAGTAATCAGTTTGAAGAAAGACGGAGGCTGGAGGATGTGTACTGACTCAAGGGTGATTAACAAGATAACCATCAAGTACAAATTTTCATTGCCAAGGATGGATGATATGATGGATTGCTTGAGTGGAGCAAAATATTTTTCGAATATTGATTTAAAAAGTGGTTATCACCAGATTCGTATGAGAGAAGGCGACGAATGGAAGACAACATTCAAAACCGATGAAGGGTTGTATGAATGGATTTTCATGCCATTTAGTTTAACGAATGCGCCAAGTACTTTCATGAGGTTGATGAATGAAGTCCTCAAGGATTTCATCGGAAAATTTGTTATAGTATATCTTGATGATATACTGATTTTCAGCAAAATAGAAGCTGAACATCTGAAACATTTGGCTACAGTGATGAAGAGGTTACAACAGGAGAAGTTGTTGATAAACATGAAGAAATCCTCATTCATGAAGACAGAGCTCATTTATTTGGGTTTTGTTATTTCTGCAGATAAATTGAGGATGGATCCGGATAAAGTGGAGGTAATTAAGAATTGGCCATCATCGAAGAATATCTTTGAAGTCCGAAGTTTTCACGGATTGGCTAGTTTCTACCGAAAATTCATTAGGAATTTCAGTGGAATTAGTGCACCGATGATGGAAACAGTGAAGAAGAGACACAAATATTTTCATTGGACAGGAGAGGCTGAGAAGAGTTTTAATTTGTTGAAAAGGAAGATCACGGAACAACCAATCCTAGTGTTGCCTGATTTCCAAAAGACGTTTCAAGTGAAATGCGATGAAAGTGGATTTGCAATAGGGGCAGTCTTGAGTTAAGAAGACAGGCCGATAGCATACTTCAGCGAAAAGCTAAATGAAGCGAAAGTGAAATACTCCACTTATGACAAGGAGTTCTATGCTATTATACAGGCATTGAAGAAATGGAGACATTACTTAATTCCTAAAGAGTTTGTCTGATACAATGATAATCATGCATTGCAATTTTTGACTCAATAGGAGAAGTTGAATCAAAGACATGTAAAATGGGTTGAATATATGAAAATTTTCACTTTTGTGATTAAACATATTTCTGGTACTGCTAACAAAGTTGTTGATGCTTTGAGCAGGAAGTGTTTGCTATTGCAGGAGTTCAGAGTCAAAACGTTGGGTTTTGATGATCTCAAGGAGATGTGTCAAGCTGATCCAGATTTTAAAGAGGTGTACGAAGAAGCTAAGAATCTAATTCTCAGAGATAGAAGCCAATGGGCAGAATACATGATCCAGGAAGGATTACTGTTTAAAGGTAATCATCTTTGTATTCCAAAATGCTCCATGCGGGAGAATTTGCTGAAGGAGAAACATAGTGGAGGATTGGCTGGACACTTCGATCACGACAAGACGTTCGCAAAGTTGAATGAGTCATATTTTTGGCCAGGAATGCGAGAAAACATCAAAAGATTCGTGGACAGATGCAGAATTTGCCAGCATTCAAAAGGCAAGAGGCAGAATCCAGGATTTTATCAACCATCGCCCATATCTGAGAAGCCGTGGGATGCAATTAGCATGGAATTCATATTGGGGTTGCCAATAACACAAAGAGGGTTTGACTCAATCTTTGTGGTGGTGGATAGATTTTCCAAGATGGCACACTTCATTCCATGTTAGAAAACTATTGACGCAACTCACATTGCGAATCTGTTTTTCAAAGAATTTATTCAACTTCATGGATTACCAAGGAGCATAGTTTTGGATCGAGACACTAAGTTTGTAGGACACTTTTGGAGGACCTTATGGAAGAAGCTAGGAACTAATTTGTCATTCAGTTCGGCTTATCATCCTCAGACGGATGGATAGACAAAAGTGGTGAACATAAGTTTGGGTGACTTGTTGAGGAGCTTGGTGACAGAACACCACAATCAATGGGACAACATATCCATGCCCATGAAAATTTTCAAGGGAGGGAGAATGAAGCACCCAGTGCAAATTTTGAAAATGTCTTGAAACATTAATGAAGTCATCAAGTGGAGGCACACTTGTATAATGTAAAAGGACCTTGAGCGATCCTCTCTCGTCCATAGTAGATAGAAGACATTTATAATAGTTAATGCAAGTAGATAGAAATTAATGCGTAGATTAGACAGTTTAGAATGAAAGAGGGAAACAGGATATAGACACCATCATTGTGTATTGTAAAGGAGGGATGTCAATTGAGAGCATAGAAGATAAGAAACAGAGAGTTGTATAGACGAAGTCCATGTACAGAAGTTCTGGATTAATACAAAAAGGGATTTGTTTCAATCTCATGGTGTTCAAATATTCTCTGTGTATGTATTGTTGAATATTATGCTCATGAATGTTTTAAGCTTTCTGTCATGCATTTGTTGTTTATGCTATGTGTGTATGATTTCTTGTTGAATGTTTGAAATCTGAGAGGAAGAGTAAGAAATGAGTTTCAATTGTTTCTCTGTTTGAGTGAGTAAAATTCCTGCAAGGAGTGCATTGCAGTTTGTCCGCAAGGAGTGCGTTGACAGAAGTTAGAGTTCATCTCTGAAATATCAGGAGAGATAACAATTGTTCTCATTTTCTCAGAAGTGAAGCTAGGCACAGGAGCCGTGCAAGGAGTGCGCAGGCCAAGTAAAGTCTCAAAGTTTGTGAACCTAAGAAATTGTTGAGAGACTGCTGCTGCAGGGAGTGTGCAGAGTTGAAGGATTTCAATTCCTTGGAATAATTGAGGGATCACCGCAAGGAGTGCGAGCAAGAGTTTTTTTGAAAGACTCGGAGTTAGAGAAAGCTCAGGAAGGATAAAGCCTTTGAAATTGTTGAAGAAAAGCACAGGAAGTTTGTGCATTGGAGCATTGAATAGGCATCGCAAGTTTGTGTCGCAGGTGGTTAAGTACCGTGAAAAACACTTTGGTAAAAGATTGCAGAAGTCCTTGAGAAGGAAGAGAACTGGACGGTCAGAATTCTCTGTGGAGAATTCGCAAAGTCCCGCGAACTGTCAGATCTCACAGAGTAGCAGGGGAGTCATGGCGAGTATTTTCAAAGGATTCAAGCTCAGGAGAACAGAGCCGTAGATTCAAGCCAACAAGGGCCGTTGGATTTTCCTGAGAATTTCCATTTCGGGGTTTTGTGGATTGAAGTCCTAAAATATTTGCATTAAGACTCGTGAAGTGCGAAGTCCCGAAAAGGCGGAAAGTCTAGTTGTGAGACCAGCACCGAGAATCGTGTCGAGGGTTGACATTTTAGGATTTCGGGAAATAGAAAGTTGGGATTTTGGATATCGTGGAGCAGAGTTTCATGACATCGCAACTCGCGAACTCACGAAAGTCGAATAGCTTAAATTTACATCGGGATTCGGGAATTCGGGGTTTGCGTCGAAAAGAGATTTTGGTATCGAGAGTCTCGAATTTTCGATACGCGAAAAATGCATTGACCGTTGGATCAAGCGGGGAATCACAACTGTTGATTTTCTTTGGTGACTGAACATCAAAGTTCAGTAATTCAGGTTTCGAGGGTCTGAGGAATAAGACACTTGATTACATGATTCATGAAATCACAAAATCCGACCTCCCGAAGTATAAAGGGGGTGGAATTCCTCAAGGTTATTTGTGGGTGCAAATTTCCTGAAAGGGAAATAGAAGAGAAAGTGTTGAGAGCTCTTCGGACCAGTGGAAGAGGAAAGATCATGTGTGCGTGGACTTCTGACCTGCGGGTTGGGAGGGCTACGTCAACTTTATTTGATGATTCAACTCTTGGAAGTATACTCTCAAGCATGGCTTGATGTATGTAAAACAACATCTTTCCATCCTTCTTTCTTTGATCTTTCAAGACATCTTTCTCAGGTTGTGTGAGGGAATTGTATGTTACCTGATTTACTGGTTCCACATAGCCATTATTGACTATATCTCATACATCTTGACCTCAGAACAAATCCTTCATGGTCAAGTACCACATCTCATAATTATTGCCTATAAAAGTGGGAGGTTGCAGGTTTGAGGTAGAAGCTATATTTTACTTTCAACGAAGTTTCTGCTCTAACAAACTTGTTCTGATAGAAACTGCCCTGATACCAAATCTTGCAAATGACTACAATGTTTGATGGTGCACATAGTCTACTATATGCAACACATTTTAAAATATTGCGCACCAAACAGGCTACGTGAAAGAGTTCTCAAGATCACTGCATATTACACATACTGCTTAGTTTGTTGCACGATGTGAATACACGCACTTAATGAAATTATTTATGGATGCAGAATAACATAGTGTTATGCTTAGCACATAAACTCATAAATACGATAGAAACTTTGACAATACACAAAAGGCTTGATATTAATAAACTGCAACATTGTGCATGAATACAAAAATACAATGATAGAGATGAGCTTCAGCTCCAATGAATTATTGTGTCAACTCTTCAGCTACTACTAGTTATATCTACCTCTCTTCTTCTTCTCTATGCATTAATTGCTTCTCTTTAGCAACATCGACTACCTAAGAGAATCAGACTTATATAGATATTGACTTAGACTTCCTACAAAAGATAATATTGACTCAACAATAAATAATGGCATTAATTTGACTGGCCCTTCAACCACTTACCAGAGATCAAGACGATATAAATCGACTCCATTTGTAACTTGTCACTTGCCAAATGAATTTTGAGCAAATGTGCGACTTTTCACTTACACACTTTCATATTGTCTGACTAACATTTTGGCTAACTGACAAGTTGATTGACAAACATATCAATGGAGATGTGAATATCTCACCGACTTGTAATTACAATTTCCAACAATGGGATCATTGCCAAATTAGTTTCTAAATTGTTTTATCTATAGAAAAGCATATTTATTTTCTAGTTGGTTCAATTAGTTTAATAGAAGGAAAGTAGAAAGTAGAATTCAAGAAAGATTGATAGGATTTAGTTGGTTCACTTAGTGTAATAAAAGGAAAGTAGGAAGTCGAATTCAAGGAAAATTAATAGGATTTATGCTTCTAATGAAGGATTCTCAATTTCACATGTTATTGTTTTTTTTAAGGTACTCTTCCCTAACTTATAGGTTCTTGTCATTTCCCATTTTCTTATATTATGTAACTCAACTATGAGTCCCTTCTACCCATATAAGGATCATTCAAATTGAATATCTCTTAACTTGAAACTGGGATCTCACAATGATTGCTATACTTTGGAATTTGAACCTAGACCTTAAGTTGATGTTGGTTTTATCTTGTGTTGGGAATCATCCATTGTAAGAACTATACAATTCATATGTGGATTGGGTAATATATTAACTCAATTGAGGATAAGAAGGAAGAGATAAGAAAGATAAATATTTTCTTAGATTTGAACATTTCTTGAGGAAGATTGACATAATGTTACCTTACATGAGGAGGCATCTAGGAAATTACACTTTTTAAATGCATAAAAGATTGTTATGCTAATATAAGAGCTCAAGTTTGTTTCCATTTTCAATGGATAAAGAAATGGAAATGAACCTTCTAAATTTCATTTTGAATTACTTAAATGTAAGAAATCCGATGAAAGAATATTGGGCTTGAATAATTCCAAGGAAATTTAGTTGAAGAGTAGTCATAAATTTAACAAATGCTTTACTTTCATTTTCAGAATAGTTTTGTTAAGTATTATCTTCAAGTAATGAGGAGAGAATCATGTAAAAAGATGGTTCCTTCTAAATGATGGATTTAGAGAGATCTTGTTGGATATGAGTTCACTGAGAAAGAACTTTTCAAAACACTAAGAGAAAAGATGGAAAATCTCTTAGACTTGATGACCTTCCCTAAAAACATTTCTAAGAATATGTGAAAAGTAGTTGGACATGAAATGTTGTGTGTGAGTGGATAAGATTTTCATTCATGGGAATGGGTGAATCTTAGAATCAAGGTTTCGTCAAGATTATTCCAAAAAAACCATCAATAGATATTGGGCCATGATTATTGGGATTTCAAGTACACCTCATGCTCTATGTTCACAGAAAGAAAATTCTACTCCCTTTTCCTTGTCAAAGACAATTTTATTAGAATTTTGAATATTTATTCACACCTTTATCAAAGCCTCTAACAATCTCCTTTTTACTCAATGTTTTCAACCGATGCTCACCAATATGCCCAAAATGATGATACTATAAAATAATACCTTGATCCCTTGCAGTTAACCCCTTGGGATATTTATTGTATACCTCCACATTAGTAAAATTTCCACTCCCACTCAAGCAAGTAGTGGCATCCAACTTATATAGTGTTCCAATCCTTATACCCTCTTAAAATATCAGGACACCACATACCAATTTTAAAATTCTTCTCATAAATATTCCACCAACCCTTGCATTAGTGATTGGAATCACTAAGATGAGCTTTCTCAAGGCCTAGAACATGCCTCAACCTAAAAATAATCCTTGTTCTTCCATCCCTAAATCAAAAAATTTGTTATAAAGTACAGTCCTTACCCATGTAACTATCCATATATCAAGTTTCACATCATAAAATTCTTTCATAATGGAGATACAACAATGTTTCCTTATAAGACCTAGTCTAGCGAGCTATATTCCACTAATAAACTCCTCATGAAACAACAATAACTCATCATATCCTAACTTCCAATTGTAAATTCAACAACATCTCATATAAATGACCATAATAACCATTATGTTGCCTAATACATCAAACCTGCATTGTTACATGCAAATTGTAATCACCACTCAAATATCACTTCTCATACATTTCTCATCATAGAAACTATGGATTGCAAATATAAAGTCATCTATTATCCATTAGCTAAAAAATAGATTGACACATATTCTTTAAAGAAAGTATGAATAAAAAAACCATTGCATTCAATTACAATTTGTTTCATCTAAGTGCTAACAATTGCCACTTTGTTTCCTCTTGAATTAAAGGTTAAGAACTAAAAATTTCCACTGCAAAATATGCACACATCATGCATTAGCTGAAAAGAGATTGATATTTTTTATTTCAAATAAAAAGACCATTACATTCAATTAAAATTTGTTTCCTCTCGAACCATAGGTCAAGTGCTAATGATTGTCACTAAAACTCTGGGCGCAGTCGACTAGATGTATGGTTGATTATTTTTTGTCAGTCGTTGCAAGTCCCAAGTCCCATGGTTTCCAGTAGTATTGTTCATATGTTTTCCTTAACATCCCAGATCCTCGTCTCTTTGAAGTCTCGCAATCATCACTTAAACCAAGATATCAGTCTGTTTGAAGTATAACAATCATCATCTAAACCAACATGTTAGACTCTCAATATACAAACTACTAAATATGTATTTTACTTGCACTCAGTAAGAACCATCCATGCCAGAAAAATACATATAGGGAGTAGTTCTGATCAAATGTTCAGGTTGATTACTCAACATAGAAACCAAATTGATTATGAATTCTAGTGATAATAAAGATTGAAGAATAATACTTGTTGTAAATTGTAATTACAAGTCGGTGAGATCTTTAGGTATCCGTCGATTTTTCTATGAGTAGCCAAATTGTCACTAGAGAGGTAGTGGGGGGGCCTAGAGGGCCCATAGTGATAATAGTTGAGGTCATTCAATGTAAGGTGGAATAGGTCCACTATATTATTAAATAAGGCCTACTATGGTAGTTAGATATAATAAATGTAAGAGGAATTCTTAGAAGGTTCTACTTCTAGAAGATTCATTCTCTAGAATGTTCTTAGGTGATGGTAGCACTATATAAAGGGGTTCAAGAAATGTAATGGCACATGAAGAGAATTATTACATTTTGATATGTAGCTCAATAGGAGGATGTCCCCTCAAAGAGGAAAGTGAACATGAGAGGATCCCTTCCATAATAGGATCCATTGTATGGTGTTACCCTACCTCAAGGGATTGATAATAATAAAGTGTGGTTTCTTCTATATTGCTTTATGAATCTATTGAGTATTCAGTTTTTTCGGTGATTATATTTGTATATCTATTCAAGTAATTAACAAGTGGTATCAAATCACTTTCCTTGGCCAAAGAAGGGAATACATGTTTGCTCTTTTTGCAGAAATATTCTAGGGAAGAAAAAGAGGGACGCGCACTTCAGGTTCATATCTGAAGATTTATGAGATGAATTTGAAAAAAACAATTGGTTATTTGAATTTCTCTCAGAAAAATACCCAATTTCAAAAAAACAATCAGCTGAAACGGAATCCGGGAAGTGAAGTTATGAGCATTTTAAATTCAGCAGTTTTTCAAGGTTTTTCCGAAAAAAGCTGCAATTTTCTATTGTAATTTATTGTTCTATTTTTTGGGGGTTTTGTGACTGTGGAGGGACTGCAGAGTTCATAAATTTTCAAAGGGTGCTCATATTTCTACCAGATTAGTGCAATTGGATAAATCATTTTAATAGTTTTCTTTTGGTATATTATATGTGGTGTTTCTAATGGATATGCACTCTCAACTCAGGAAAATTCTACACATGATTGAAGCAGTCAAAGCCGATATACAAGACAACAAAGATTGTTATAGTCAACGGTCATCGGATATCCTTCAAGAGAGATATCTTATGGCAGAATTCATGAATGAATATCAATAAGAAGTGTATGCTTGGTATGATTTGAAGGATGATTGTGATGATTGGTATATGGATAGTTGTTATTTCTAGGATGACAACCACTTCCATATTTTATTTGATGACTCTACTCCA
Source organism: Picea sitchensis (assembly GCA_010110895.2). Classification (NCBI taxonomy): domain Eukaryota; kingdom Viridiplantae; phylum Streptophyta; class Pinopsida; order Pinales; family Pinaceae; genus Picea; species Picea sitchensis. The sequence continues at coordinate 24,311 of SNQJ01S0020242.1, forward strand.
CCTTCTATAGAGAACATAAATGTGACACATCATGAGCTATTTATGATTACCAGTGTCCAACCTGCATATTCTACAATGGTATTGTTCCTTCTAGATTCATTTTTGACCATTTACCACTATGTGGATAGATATTTTTATTTGGATCCACATGATAGGTGTTAGTATTGGGAGTATCATTTTCAGTTGGTTATGGGGTGTTGATATATTCTATGTGGAGTTCAGGTGATAAATTGGACATGGGACCGTGGTTTACAATGGCAATTGGACTACTTCAGCATGGCGGCTTCCATTTCTCACTGGGACCCTAGTTCTCTAGTCTACTTCAGCACTATGGACTTATACATGAGACCTTGGTATATGGTTCTACATCAAGCATTGAGGACAATGCTTTCATAAGGGGGATGGAATGTTAGGTAGCTAGAGAGGTAGTGGGGAGGCCTAGAGGGCCCATGTTGATAATAGTGGAGGCCATTCAATGTAAGGTGGATTAGATCCACTATATTATTAAATAAGGCCCACTATGGTATTTAAATATAATAAATGGGTAGTTAAATATAATAAATGTAAGAGGACTTCTTAGAAGGTTCTACTTCTAGAAGATTCCTCCTCTAGAATATTCTCAGGTGATGGTAGCACTATATAAAGGGGTTCAAACAATATAATGGGACATGAAAAGAATTATTGTATTGTGAGATGTAGCTCAATAGGAGGATTTCCCCTCGAAGAGGAAAGTGAACAAGAGAGAATCACTTCCATAATATGATCCATTGTATGGTGTTTCCCTAACTCAAGGGTTTGATAATAATAAAGTATGGTTTCTTCTATATTGTTTTGTGGATCTATTGAGTATTCAATGTTTGTGGTGATTATATTTGTAGATTTATTCAGGTACTTAACACATTCAGTGAATATGATAGTCTGTAAGTGTAAAGTCACACATTTACTCAAATGTAAGTCGACAAGTAGGAAGCTATAAATGTGGATGATGTCTATCTTCTCGAGTTCTGATAAGTAGTTGAAGAGTCACTGGTATTAATGGTAGAGTTTTATGTTGAGTTGGTCTTAACTTCTGTAGGAAGTCTTAGTCAGACTCTATATAAATCTGATTCATTTAGTTATTGAGATGATGTAATATGTAGAGCAGAAAATAGAGGTAGAGATAATAGTCGAGAACCAACGACAGTTGAGGAGTGTAAGGAGTCATTGGACCTGAAGCTCATCTCTTTCATTGTATTTTGTATCCGCGCACTGCATCGAAGTTCATTAATATCAAGGTTATTTTGTATTAACAAGTTTATTTATTTATTTATGAGTTTATATGCTAAGCATAGAATTGTGTTATTCCACATTCATAAATCATTTCATTAAGTGCATGTATTCACAACGTGCAACAATCTATGCAGTCTGTGCACTGTGCAGTGGTCTTGAGAACTCTGTCATGTAGCATGTTTGGTGCGCAGTATTTGGAACTGCGTTGCACAAAGTAGACTACATGCACCCCCTTGTTCTAAGATATGGTATTAGGGAAGGTTGATCAAAATAAAATTTGATCAAGAGCAGGTTCTATCAAAACACGTTCAAGAGAAAAAACTTTGTTGAAAGGTTGAAAATGGCTTCACCTCAAATCGGTAACCTCCCACTTTTACAGGCAAGAATTATGATATGTGGTCCTTGACCATGAAGGTGTTGTTCCGAGGTCAATATGTATGCAAGATAGTCAAGAATGTCTATGCGGAACCAGTAGATCATGCAACATATAATTCCCTCACACAAGCTAAGAAAGATGTCTTGAAAGATCAAATAAAGAAGGATGGAAAGACATTGTTTTACAAAAATCAAGCTGTGCATGAGATCATACTTCTAATATTTTCATCAGCAAAGCAAGCCAAGGAATCATGGGACAGATTAAAAACATCTTATCAGGGTATGGACAAAGTAAAGACTACACAACTGCAAATTCTTAGAAGAGTATTTGAAACTATGTCAATGAAAGAGATAGATTCAATAGATTCCTTTTATACCCATGTCATTGGACTGATAAATCAGATTAATTCTCATGGTGAAACCATAAAAGATAGAAAAATTGTTAAGAAGGTACTTAGGAGTCTTCCTCCTAAATTTGATGCCCTTGTTGTGACTCTAGAATACAATAAAGACTTGATTCAGTTCAGTCTAGATGAACTACAAGCTTCCATCATTAATCACGAACACAGATTGAATAGGTCAAGTATGTCATTAGAGAAAAAAAATTCCGTGCAATCATCGATAAGCCATGGAAGAGGAAGGAGGAGAGATAATTATAGAGGTAGAGGAAGAAGTTCTCTAAGATATGGATGCAGTAACATTCTTGGAAATATTGGTGGAAGAGGTCAAAACCCAAGTACTAGTCAGCCAAGTCGTTAGAGAACTGACAAGTCAAAGATTCAATGACATTGTTGTAAAAAGTATGGAGATTATGCTTATGAGTACAGGAAGAGACAATATAATCAGATCAAGCAAAGTCAAGATCATTCAAACAACGCAAATGAACAAACTCGCCCTATGTTTATGGTGTGTGCTGTAGAAATGCCTAGCACTATAGAAATGTCTAATATAATGTCACTAGTTGAATGCAATGTTGCTCAAGCAATTCCATGTGACATATGGTATTTAGATTCAGGATGCAATAGCCACATGGAAGGAAACATAGAATTGTTTTCTAGTTTGGATGAGTTAGTCCAAACCAAGGTTACACTTGAAATAGATATCCAAGTCAATGTCTTAGGCAAAGGTAGTATAAACATCTTAATCAAGGAAGGAGAACAAAGAGTTATGTCTGATGTATATTACGTTTCTGGTTTGAAGCATAATCTGATGAGCACATGACAACTACTACAGAAACGATACATAATCTACATGGAAGATAATCATTGTGTGATTATGGATAAATGCCCAAGCAATCTACTTATTGCAAAAAACCAAATGACAAGTAACAAAATTCTTCCATTGACATTGAAGCCAGTCAAGAAGAAGAGTACAACATTAGTTGTTGATAAAGGAAAAAGTGTGCGTAGTACTAAGAAGGAAAATAGTGTGTGGAGTATCAGGAAAGGAGAAAATGGCACAGAGATGAAGGCAACATTCCAAACTGAAATTGAGGATGATTCCTGGTTATGGCATTTCATATTTGGACATTTGAACTTTGGAGCTTTGAAGTTGCTACACACAAAGGACATGGTAAAAGGTTTTTCAATAATTTAAAAACTAGAAAGGATATGTGAATGTTGCATAATTGTCAAGCAACATAGAGAATCATTTATAAAACAAGGATTTCATAAGTGTCAAGTGGATTTATAAAACCAAGCAAGATGCAAAATAAAAAGTGCAAAAGTACAAGGCAAGGTTAGTTGCAATAGGATTTACACAATAACCTGGAATTGATTTCAATGAAACATTTGCACCAACTATGTGCATGGACACAATCAGAACTGTGTTAGCAATTGTCGTGCAGTACAAATGGCCAGTTTATTAAATGGATGCAAAGTGATCATTTTTTAATGGAAATCTAGAAGAAGAAGTGTATGTGGAACAACCACAATGTTATGAGGTTCGAATACAAGAAAATAAAGTGTATAGATTGAAGAGAGCACTGTATGGATTAAAACAAGCTTTGAGAGTTTGGTACAATCACATATATTCCTATCTGACATAGAATGGATTTCAGAGAAGTGAAAGTGAGACAACAATGTACATAAAATCAAATAAGCAAGGTAACATGTAAATTGTTTGTTTATATATGGATGATTTGATATTTACAAGTGATTTTGGCATTGAAGAATTCAAGTAGTCATGAAGGATGAATTTGAAATGACTGATTTGGGGCTTATGAGATCTTTTTTGGGAATAAAAGTGCACCAATCCAAAACTGACATATTTATCTCAGAGTCTAAGTATGTGCATCAAATATTGAAAAGATTCAATATGATGAACTCCAAAGAAGCACCAACATATATCATCATAGGATTGAAGTTAAGCAAGGAATATAAAGGGTTCAAGGTGGATCCCGCATTGTTTAAAAGACTGGTAGGTAGTCTTATGTATCTCAGTGCGAAAAGACTTGATATTATGTATGGAGTGAGCCTACTTTCAAGGTTCATGGAAACTCCAAAAAAATCACATTGGAAGGCACGAAAGATAATCCTAAGACATGTGAATGGAACAAAATATTTTGGTATAAAGTATTCCACTTCAAAAGATTTCAAATGAATTGGATACACTGACAATGATTGTGGATGCAACATAGATGAAAGAAAAATTGCCTCTGGGTACATATTTCATTTTGATACAGGTATGGTATCACGGTCATCAAGGAAACAACCCATAGTGACACCCTCTTCAATAGAGGCAGAGTACGTCGCAGCTATAGGCGCATCATGTCAAACAGTTTGGATGAGAAGGATGTTAAAAGATTTGTTGCAGGAACAACACGAACCAACAACAATATTCTGTGACAATAATTCAACCATCATGTTATGAAAGAATCATGTGTTTCACAAGAAAACCAAGCATATTGAAACAAGGTATCATTTCATCAGAGAATTGGTGAATAATAAAGAGATATGTTTAGAATTTCACAAAGGCTTTAGCAAGAGATGCATTTCAACAAATAATTAAAGGGGAGTGTTGGAAATTGTAATTACAATTTGGTGAGATATTTATGATTTGTCTATGAGTCAATCTATAAATAGTTGAATTGTCAGCTGAGAATCTATAAGGGAAAAGTAGCACATTTACTCAAATGTAAGTCCGCAAGAAGGAAGCTATAAATGTAGTAGATCGCTATCTTCTGGAGTTCTAATAAGTAGTTGAAGAGTCAGTTGTATTAATGGTAGTGTTTAATGTTGAGTTGGTATTAGCTTTTGTAGGAAGACTCAGTGGGAGTCTATATAAGTCTGAGTCATTTAGTTATTTAGATGATGAAGTATGTAGAGTAGAAAACAGATATAGAGACAGTCAATAACCAGCAAAGTTCATTCAAGCATATGGTGTATTGACAAGTTTATGTTTTATTTATGAGTTTATGTGCTAAACATAACACTATGTTATTTCATTAAGTATGTGTATTCACAACAGCAATCTGTGCAGTTTGTGAACTGCGTAGTGGTCTTGAGAACTCTGCGTGTTTGTTCCAAGAATACTGACTCTCATACATTTAGAGAACTACACTAAGCTTTAATATATTTCCCGCGTCCTATTAAAATTGGAGAAGGGTTTACAAAACAGAATGGATGGATTGTTCTCCATGTACGTTTTAAAGGAAACTGTGGTAAAACTGGGTGGAAGGATTCAAATCTTTACAATTGGAAACCATCATTTTTGTATTTACGTATCTCACTTAGAAATAATGATTACGTGACATGATAAGCTGGTAGGATGATACAGCAGCAGTAATGTATTTAAGGTTATATCTCTATTTATATATCCCTTAAATATCCCATTATATATACGATATGAAAATTCCAACATAGAGTACTGCTATCTGTTTATTATTCAGCCGACAAATTTCTTTCATCATTTTGGATTTGAAAGCAGGTGAATTTTAATTTCTCGAATCGTCCACTTCACTCATTTGCTGGAGAAGTAGAAGGTGGTTCTCGTATGTAATCATCTGCAATTAATGATGAACATTTTCATCATTGATCCTTCGCCCCACTAAAATGTAAAGGAATGAATGCATAAAGGACTAGTTACTTTGTGATTGTTTGGCCATGTATCATTGGTATCCCTACTGAGTGGTCCATTGCCATTTATTGTTAATCTGTCGGTTTCTTCTTCTCCTTTACGCAGTCTCTGTATCTTTATCCGGACTGTGCGTGGGGTATGTTCTTTGACTCTACGACATTTCGTTGAACAATCAAATCCAAATCAATGAGTTCACGTTCTGAATAGAATAGGCAGCTAAGGGAGGATTGTGAAAAATCTTGTGTCAATCATTATATAACACCAAATCACAATGTTATTACTTAATGCATGTTTTTCTTTGAGTGATATAGATTTTTGATGTTAGGAAACTTAATAATATTAAGTACAATGTATGTTTGCTCGATTCAAAAACCTCAGAATTTTTTTTTAAAGCACAGAAGATTCAAAGGCCTAAGAATTTCAGTGAAAAAACAAATTATTATTTAAACATAATTTTTTTTTTATCAAAATTTTGTTAAAATCAATAGTCCAACAAATGTGATTTTTGGATCATTTTATCTTCATTTATCTTATCACCAAGTACACATACATTTGCTTTTCTTTCCCATCATTTTTGGATCATTTTATCTTCATTTATCCTATAACTAAGTAAACATACATTTGCTTTTCTTTCGCATCATTTTTAGCACTAATCTAGTAGAGATATTTCATAAAACAAAAATTATAATATAATATATTTATTAATAAAAATAAAGCTAAAATAAACCTATGAAGTAGTAAAAGTTAGTTTTTTTTTAAATAAATTTATCTTTAAAATAAATAAATACTTGTTAAAATTTTAATATTGAATTTCAACATATTTTTTTAAATCTATAATTTTATTTATATAAAAAAATTACATTATCATATGCTTTATGACTTGGATACTAGTCTCTAAGTTGCCTCTTCAAAAAAAAATGGTTGTTTCATGACTTTAAAAATATATATATACAAAATTACATCAATCCACTATCACAAAAAAAATAAATTATATCCATCAAAGAATTGTGTCAAAACACTTCATTTCTTGTTGGATATCTTCAAATGGTTGTTGTACATTAAAATTTCCGAGTGATAAGCATTTAGGATATTAAGAAACTGAATTGTACATTTGAGTGGTAGGGTTTCATGTTATTCAAAAAGCTTAAGGTTTCGAGAAAGTCAAATTCCCCATGCTATATTCAGTGGCTAAGATCTCATATTCTTTATATCCTTGTTTGTTTACCAAGACCTGAAGGCTTCTTCTTTGCTTCCTTCCCATGTATGTTTTATCCCTACCATGCTTCTAACTTATTTCAATACTTCTTTGTAAAAGGAGCAAGTTAGAGGTAAATGATTAATAGTTTTCTCTTCTTGCTCGCATAAACTACAACATCGTTGACCAACAAAGTTTTTTCTTTTTTCCCTGTAAAACCTCTTATGTAGAAGCCTTGTTGTTTAATGCTAGACAAATGGAGATTTTATTCTTGGAGGGAAAAATTGACTTCAATATTATTCTCCACCACCAAATAGGTTGTCCCTCCAAAAATTCCTCAACAAGAGTTCTATATCCCACTTTATGAGCGTAAGTTCTGAAAGGGTTAAGAGATCATAAAAACTAATATTCAATGTCCCCTGGTTTCACATTGTTATATTTTAGGGAATCTATATATGAATTTCAAACTTCCACAACATCGTCTCCCAATCCAATTTCCTCCCAAGTGGGCCATTTTTGTAGCCAATATGTAGACCTCTCCGAGTTCACAATTTGTCTTGGTGAAAAAAAACCTTTTCTCCAAATTTCTTGTGTCACCCATGGAGGTAGTCTTTGTTGGCCTTTACTACCTATCTAAGGATAAATCTCTATCTCGACTTTATCCCCTCTTCCCACCTTCCATGTCAACCAATTACCAATCAGTTGGAAAGTTGAGTTCACATATTTCCATATGATTGAGGCATTATGGACCTATTTCATAGGGTTCCTAATCCAATCCTCCATTGTGGTTGGGTACAAGTACTTATCTTTGATTATGTAAACATGTATTCCTTTTCCTTAGACCAACCTCTATACATTTTTTGCTTCTAGGGCCTTTGAAAAAAGGAAGAGGTTTTTTAGGCTCCATCCTCCATTTTCTTTGGGGACCGCTATTTTTTTCCAAGATGTCAGCACAAGTCTTTTCTTATGTTTTTCTCCTAACCAATTAAATTTGTAGCACAATTTCCTAATTGCTTCCAATACACCTTTTAGGACCCAAGCCAATGAAATCCATGTATGGCTTCCAAGACAATTTTGATAAGTACCAATTTTCTCATTGTTGAGAACCACTGATTGCACTAATGATTTATGCTTTTTCTAATTTGGTGTAGTGTACCCAACCACCCAAGTACCTGCTAGGACGTAGAGGTACTTGGAAATTTCTCCAATTTCCACAAAATTTGCCATATTATTAACTCTGATACCATATCACTATTCTACCATGTCATATGATGAAACTCTACATGCATATTGACATACATAATCATGTTATTTCATGTAAACAAATAAAAATATAAAATGTAGAACTAATATCTAAACACACTGTTATTAAGCTCATTTTTACACCACATAAACCACATAAAAGCATAAATAATAGAGTAGTTATATTTAATAATGAAAGACACCAACTACTTTTCAATTCTCGCTAGCACATCCAGTTAAGGTGTGGGTTTCATTTTCTAGGAGACCCGAGTTGAATACTCTTACAATGTGTTTAGTCACGAGGAGACACCAAAAACTCTAGTCATGTTAAGGGTTGGCGTGGCCCACGTCGAGTGCAATTCTAGGTGATTTTGATGGCCTAGATGCCCCTGGATTGTGGTTTCTTAGCCAATGGTTTAAATTCTAGCCTTGAAAGTGAGGGGCATTTCCAACAACAACAAAAAAAAACACCAATTGGTTGTTGATGTGGGATGGTCCTCCCAACCATAGGCATCGTTGCAACATTTCTTATTATAATAAGCCACCCCGTGTTGGGACTATGAGTCCAAAATGATGGATAAGACCATATCAACCCAATTCCCACTAATTTATCAACCTTTTCACTCATGCAACCATCCCAATCACCATCTATCTTCCCCCCTTTAGTCTACACAACCCTAAGATGTGGACCCCCTTCTCTATAATGAAGTCCCTCAAGATGTCACACCCCTTTTCTTGGGCTCCATCATCGAATAGAAAATAAAATATCAATGTTGGGATCTACATGGATGCTTAGTATCAATTTTCACAATAGTTATAAAATTCATTCCCCATACAAACTTGGCTCCATTTCTCTTGCAATTTGTACCAACAACATGAAGGTAGAGAGATGGATGGAATAATGGAAAATATGATGGGAAGCTCTCCAAACAAAATGATTAAGTATGCTTGTATCTAGTTTATCACTTGACACTCAAGGAAGTCCTTCCCAACTACTTTTTCATGTATCTCCACAATGATATGCTTTATACATAAGCTAAGGTAAGGACTTTAGGTTATAATAAAATATTATACTATTCTTGAATTTGGTCCCCTTCTCTTTCTTCTCTTGTGGAGTCATAGCCCCCATTGTTTTAATCCCCCTTGTAACTTTGATTTACATTATCTACAGTCATTGGTTCTCAGTCGTACTATTTTGGCTCACAACCTAATTCACATATTTATATTACATTACATTTGGGGATCAAAACTGGGGTTTTACATTCCCCTCCTCCTTATTTTTGCACTATCCTCAATGCACATCACCCTATAGGTGTTCATATATATATCAGGAATTCAAAACAGATGTAGGTAGGCTTCCCACATTGCATCTTCTATCTTTCATGTCACGTCTATAGGGTTGTAGTAGGTCAACTCAAACTTTACCTTTACCCGCGGGATGGATCTCCTAGCTCCCATCTCTTGAAGTTAACCCCTTTTGCATACCTCCACAAAAGTAACATTTCCACTCCCACTCAAACAAGTAGTGACATCTAACTTATATATTGTTCCAATCCTTATACCCTCTTAAAATCAAGGCACCATATACCAATTTTCAATTTCTTCTCATAAATATTACACCAACCCTTGCATTAGTGATTGAAATCACTAAGTTGAGGCATGGAACATGCCTCACTTTAAGAGTAATCCTTGTTCTTCCATCCCTAAATCCAAAAAATTGTTCTCAAGTACATTCCTTACCCATGTAACTAGCCATACATAAACTTACACATCATAAAATGTTATCACAATCTAGATAAACCAATGTTTCCTTATAAAACCATAATCTAGCCAACTATCTTCCACTAATCAACTCCTCATGAAACAACAATACCTTGTCATATCCTAAATTCCAATTGTAAATTCACCAACATACACAACACATTGTCTCATATAAATGGCCACAATAACCATTATGTTGCATAATACATCAAACTGACATTGTTACATGCAAATGGCAATCACCACTCAAATATCACTCATTTCTCATCACAGAAGCTATGGAATGCAAATCTAAATTCATCTATTATCCATTAGCTGAAAAAGAGATTAACACATATTCTTTAAAGATAAGTATGAATAAAAAAACGAGTGCATTTTATTACAATTTGTTTCCTCTAAGTGCTAACAATTGCCACTTTGTTTCCCCCATAATTAAAAAGAGATTAACACATATTCTTTAAAGATAAGTATGAATAAAAAAACCAGTGCATTTTATTACAATTTGTTTCCTCTAAGTGCTAACAATTGCCACTTTGTTTCCCCCATAATTAAAGGTTAAGTGCTAAAAAATTGCCACCGGAAACTCTGCGCACATCATCCATTAGCTGAAAAGAGATTGACAATTTCTCTTTAAAATAAAAAGACCGTTACATTCAATTACAATT
>SNQJ01S0020242.1:38396-57813 GCA_010110895.2 Picea sitchensis
GAGGTTTTACAGGAAAAAAAGAAAAAACTTTGTTAGCCAACGATGTTGTAGTTTATGTGAGCAAGAAGATGAAACTATTAATCATTTACTTCTAACTTGCTCCTTTTCCAAAGAAGTATTGAAATAAGTTGGAAGCATGGTAAAGATAAGATATACATGGTAAGGAAGCAAAGAAGAAGTCTTCAGGTCTTGGTAAACAAACAAGGATATAAAGAATATGAGATCTTAGCCACTAAATATAGCATGGAGAATTTGACTTGCTAGAAACCTTAAGCTTTTTGAATGACATGAAACCCTACCACTGAAATGTGAGTCTCTTAATATCCTAAATGCTTATCACTCAGAAATTTTAATGTACACCAACCATTTGAAGATATCCAACAAGAGATGACAGTCTTTTGACACAATTCTTTGATGGATATAATTTTCTTTTTGTGATAGTGAACTGATGTAATTTTGTATAATTTTTTCTTTTTAAGTCATGAAACAACCATATTTTTTTTTTGAAGAGGCAACTTATAGACTAGTATCCCAGTCATAAAACATATGATAATGTAATTTTTTTTATATAAATAAAATTATAGATTTAAAAAAATATGTTGAAATTCAATATTAAGTTTTAACAAGTATTTATTTATTTTAAACATAAATTTATTAAAAAAAAACTAACTTTTACTAATTCATATGTTTATTTTAGCTTTATTTTTATTAATAAATATATTATATTATAATTTTTTTTTATGAAATATCTCTACATACATTAGTGCTAGAAATGATGCGAAAGAAAAGCAAATGTATGTTTAATGAGTGATAGGATAAATGAAGATAAAATGATCCAAAAATGATGGGAAAGAAAAGCAAATGTATGTGTACTTAGTGATAGGATAAATGAAGATAAAATGATCCAAAAATCACATTTTTTGGATTATTGATTTTAACAAAATTTTGATAAAAAAAAATTATTTTTAAATAATAATTTGTTTTTTCAAAATTCCTGAAATCCTTAGGCCCTTGAATCTTCCCTGCTTTAAAAAAATTCTGTGGTTTTTGAGTCGAGCAAACAGACATGGTACTTAATATTATTAAGTTTCCTAACATCAAAAATCTAAATCACTCAAAGAAAAACATGCATTAAGTAATAACAATGTGATTTGGTGTTATATAATGATTGACACAAGATTTTTCACAATCCTCCCTTAGCTGCCTATTCTATTCAGAACGTGAACTCATTGATTTGGATTTGATTGTTCAACGAAATGTCGTAGAGTCAAAGAACATACCCCACGCACAGTCCGGATAAAGATACAGAGACTGCGTAAAGGAGATGAAGAAACCGACAGATTAACAATAAATGGCAATGGACCACTCAGTAGGGATACCAATGATAAATGGCCAAACAATCACAAAGTAACTAGTCCTTTATGCATTCATTCCTTTACGTTTTAGTGGGGCGAAGGATCAATGATGAAAATGTTCATCATTAATTGCAGATGATTACATGCGAGAACCACCTTCTACTTCTCCAGCAAATGAGTGAAGTGGACGATTCGAGAAATTAAAATTCACCTGCTTTCAAATCCAAAATGATGAAAGAAATTTGTCGGCTGAATAATAAACAGATAGCAGTACTCTATGTTGGAATATTCATATTGTATATATAGTGGGATATTTAAGGGATATATAAATAGAGATATAACCTTAAATACATTGCTGCTGCTGTATCATCCTACCAGCTGATCATGTCACGTAATCATTGTTTCTAAGTGAGATACGTAAATACAAAAACGATGGTTTCCAATTGTAAAGATTTGAATCCTTCCCCCCAGTTTTACCACAGTTTCCTTTAAAACGTACATGGAGAACAATCCATCCATTCTGTTTTGTAAACACTTATCCAATTTTAATGGGACGCGGGAAATATATTAAAGCTTAGTGTAGTTCTCTAAATGTATGAGAGTCAGTATTCTTGGAACAAACACGCAGAGTTCTCAAGAACACTGCTCAGTTCACAGACTGCACAGATTGCTGCGGGCTGTGAATACACACACTTAATGAAATAACATAGTGCTATGTTTAGCAGATAAACTCATAAATAAAACATAAACTTGTCAATACACCATATGCTTGAATGAATTTCGCTGGTTATCGACTGTCTCGATCTCTGTTTTCTACTCTACATACTACATCATCTGAATAACTAAATGACTCGGATTTATATAGACTCCCACTCAGTCTTCCTACAAAAGCTAAGACCAACTCAACATTAAACACTACCATTAATACAATTGACTCTTCAACTACTTATTAGAACTCCAAAAGATAGCAATCAACTACATTTATAGCTTCCTTCTTGCCAACTTACATTTGAGTAAATGTGAGACTTTGCACTTATAGCTCACAATTCAACTACTTACAGATTGACTATAGACAAATTGTAAATATCTCACCAACTTGTAATTACAATTTCCAACACTCCCCTTTAATTATAAGTAGCTGAGATTATAAACAAAAAATGCATCAAAAATTTGATTTTACAATTTTACTGTCACTCATATGTTATTGCTCAGACTCTCAGACTACTGCGTTGTTGAAATGCATCTCTTGCTAAAGCCTTTGTGAAAATGTCTGCGACTTTTTCTTTTGAACTGCAAAACTCTAAACAAATCTATTTATTATTCACCAATTCTCTGATGAAATGATACCTTTATCAATATGCTTGGTTTTCTTGTGAAACACATGATTCTTTCATAACATGATGGCTGAATTATTGTCACAAAATATTGTTGTTGGCTCCTATTGTTCCTGCAACAAATCTTTTAACATCCTTCTCATCCAAACTGTTTGGCATGATGCGCCTGTAGCTGCGACGTACTCTGCCTCTACTGAAGAGGGTGTCACTATGGGTTGTTTCCTTGATGACCATGATACCATACCTGTATCAAAATGAAATGTGTACCCAGAGGTACTTTTTCTTTCATCTATGTTGCATCCACAATCATTGTCAGTGTATCCAATGCGTTTGAAATCTTTTGAAGTGGAGTACTTTATGCCAAAATATTATGTTCCATTCACATATCTTAGGATTATATTTTGTGCCTTCCAATGTGATTCTTTTGGAGTTTCCATGAACCTTGAAAGTAGGCTCACTCCATACATAATATCAGGTCTTTTCACTCTGAGATACATAAGACTACCTACCAGTCTTTTAAACAATGTGGGATCCACCTTGAACCCTTTATATTCCTTGCTTAACTTCAATCCTATGATGATATATGTTGGTGCTTCTTTAGAGTTCATCATATTGAATCTTTTCAATATTTGATGCATATACTTAGACTGTGAGATAAATATGTCAGTTTTGGATTGGTGCACTTCTATTCCCAAAAAAGATCTCATAAGCCCCAAATCAGTCATTTCAACTTCATCCTTCATGACTGACTTGAATTCTTCAATGCCAAAATCACTTGTAAATATCAAATCATCCACATATAAACAAACAATTAACATGTTACCTTGCTCATTTGATTTTATGTACATTGTTGTCTCACTTTCACTTCTCTGAAATCCATTCTATGTCAGATAGGAATCTATGTGATTGTACTAAGCTCTCAAAGCTTGTTTTAATCCATACAGTGCTTTCTTCAATCTATACACTTTATTTTCTTATATTCGAACCTCATAACATTGTGGTTGTTTCACATACACTTTTTCTAGATTTCCATTAAAAAATGATCACTTTACATCCATTTGATAAACTGAGCATTTGTGACAATTGCTAACACGGTTCTGATTGTGTCCATGCACGTAGCTGGTGCAAATGTTTCATTGAAATCAATTCCAGGTTATAGTGTAAATCCTATTGCAACTAACCTTCCCTTGTACTTCTGCACTTTTTCTTTGGCATCTTGCTTGGTTTTATAAATCCACTTGACACTTATGAAATCCTTGTTTTATAAATGATTATCTATGTTGCTTGGCAATTATGCAACATTCACATATCCTTTCTAGTTTTTAAATTATTGGAAAACCTTTTACCATGTCCTTTGTGTGTAGCAACTTCAGGGCTCCAAAGTTCAAATGTCCAAATATGAAATTCCATAATGAGGAATCATCCTGAATTTCAGTTTGGAATGTTGCTTTCATCTCTACGCCATTTTCTCCTTTCTTGATACTACGCGCACTATTTTCCTTATTAGTACTGTGCACACATTTTCCTTTATCAACAACTAATGTTGTACTCTTCTTCTTGACTGGCTTCAATGTCAGTGGAAACATTTTGTTACTTGTCATTTGGTTTTTTGCAATAAGTAGATTGCTTGGGCATTTATCCATAATCACACAATGATTATCTTCCATGTAGATTCTGTATCGTTTCTGTAGTAGTTGTCATGTGCTCATGAGATTATGCTTCAAACCAAAAACATAATATACATCAGACATAACTCTTTGTTCTCCTTGCTTGGTTAAGATGTTTATACTACCTTTGCCTAAAACATTGACTTGGATATATGTTCCAAGTGTAACCTTGGTTTGGACTCACTCATCCAAACTAGAAAAAAATTCTATGTTTCCTTCCATGTGGTTATTACATCCTAAATCTAAATACCATATGTCACATGGAATTTCTTGAGCAACATTGCATTCAACTAGTGACATTATATTAGACATTTCTATAGTGCTAATCATTTCTACAACATGCGCCATAAACATAGGGCGAGTTTGTTTATTTTCATTGTATGATTGATCTTGACTTTGCTTGATATGATTATATTGTCTCTTCCTGTAGTCATAAGCATAATCTCCATACTTTTTACAGCAATGTCATTGAATCTTTGACTTGTCAGTTCTCTAACCACTTGGTTGACTAGTACTTGGGTTTGGACCTCTTCCACCAGTATTTCCAAGATTGTTACTGAATCCATCTCTTACAGAAATTCTTCCTCTTCCTCTATAATTATCTCTCCTCCTTCCTCTTCCATGGCTTATAGATGATTGCATGGAAAAAACATTCTCTAATGACATACTTGACCTATTCAATCTGTGTTCATCATTAATGAGGGAAGCTTCTAGTTCATCTAGACTGAACTGAATCAAGTCTTTACTATATTCTAGAGTCACAACAAGGGCATCAAATTTAGGAGGAAGACTCCTAAGTACCTTCTTAACAATTTTTCTATCTTCTATGGTTTCACCATGAGAATTAATCTGATTTATCAGTTCAATGACATGGGTATAAAAGGAATCTATTGAATCTGTGTCTTTCATTGACATAGTTTCAAATACTCTTCTAAAAATTTGCACTTGTGTAGTCTTTACTTTGTCCATACCCTGATAAGATGTTTTTAATATGTCCCATGATTCCTTGGCTTACTTTGCTGATTCAAATATTAGAAGTATGATCTCATGCATGGCTTGATTTCTGTAAAATAATGTCTTTCCATCCTTCTTTATTTGATCTTTCAAGACATCTTTCTCAGCTTGTGTGAGGGCATTATATGTTGCTTGATCTATTGGTTCTGGATAGTCATTTTTT
Organism: Picea sitchensis; assembly: GCA_010110895.2. Lineage (NCBI taxonomy): Eukaryota > Viridiplantae > Streptophyta > Pinopsida > Pinales > Pinaceae > Picea > Picea sitchensis. Next base: position 43,930 of record SNQJ01S0020242.1, read on the forward strand.
ACTATCTCCCATACATCTTGACCTTGGAACAACACCTTCGTGGTCAAGGACCACATCTCATAATTCTTGCCTGTAAAAGTGGGAGGTTACACATTTGAGGTGAAGCCATTTTCAACCTTTCAACAAAGTTTTTTTTCTTGAACTTGTTTTGATAGAACCTTCTCTTGATCAAATTTTATTTTGATCAACCTGCCTTGATACCATATCTTAGAACAAGGGGGTGCATGCGGTCTACTTTGTGCAACGCAATACCAAATACTGTGCACCAAACAGGCTCCGCGACAGAGTTCTCAAGACCACTGCGCAGTGCAACGCAATTCCAAATACTGTGCACCAAACAGGCTCCGCGACAGAGTTCTCAAGACCATTGCGCAGTGCACAGACTACATAGATTTTTTCGCGTTGTGAATAAACTCACTTAATGAAGTGGTTTATGAATGTGGAATAACAAAATTCTATGCTTAGCACATAAACTCATAAATAAAACAAAAACTTGTCAATACAAAATAACCTTGATATTAATGAACTTCGATGCAATGCGTGGATACAAAATACAATGAAAGAGATGAGCTTCAGCTCTAATGACTCCTTACACTCCTCAACTACTGCTGGTTCTCGACTATTCTCTCTACCTCTATTTTCTGGTCTTCATACTACATCATCCAAATAACTAAATGAATCAGATTTATATAGACTTTGGCTGAGACTTCCTACAGAAGTTAAGACCGACTCAACATTAAACACTACCATTAATACCAGTGACTCTTCAACTACTTATCATAACTCAAGAAGACAGACATCATCTACATTTATAGCTTCCTACTTGTCAACTTACATTTGAGTAAATGTGTGACTTTACACTTATAGACTGTCATATTGACTGAATTTATTAAGTACCTGAATAAATCTACAAATATAATCACCACAAACATTGAATACTCAATACATCCACAAAGCAATATAGAAGAAACCACACTTTATTATTATCAAACCCTTGAGTTAGGGAAACACCATACAATGGATCCTATTATGGAAGGGATCCTCTCTTGTTCACTTTCCTCTTCGAGGGGACATCCTCCTATTGGGCTACATTTCACAATACAATAATTCTCTTCATGCCCCATTACATTGTTTAAACCCCTTTATATAGTGCTACCATCACCTAAGAATATTCTAGAGGAGGAATCTTGTAGAAGTAGAACATTCTAAGAAGTCCTCTTACATTTATTATATCTAACTACCCATTTATTTTATCTAAATACCATAGTGGGCCTTATTTAATAATATAGTGGACCTAGTCTACCTTACATTGAATGGCCTCCACTATTATCAGCATGGGCCCTCTAGGCCTCCCCATTACCTCTCTATCTACCTAACATTACATACCCCTTATGAAAGCATTGTCCTCAACGCTTGATGTACAACCATATACCAAGGTCCCATGTATAAGTGTGGACGATAGTACTGAAGTAGACTAGAGAACCAGGGTCCCAGTGAGAAATGGAAGCCGCCATGCTGAAGTAGTCCAACTGCCATTGTAAACCAGGGTCCCATGTCCAATTTCTCATGTGAACTCCACACGGAATATATTGGCACCCCTTAACCAACTAAAAATGATGCTCCCAATACTGACACCTATCATGTGAATCCAAATAAAAATATCCATTCACATAGTTGGAAATGGTCAAAGATGAAACTAGAAGGAACAATACCATTGTATAATATGCAGGCTAGACACTGGTAATCATAAATAGCTCCTGATGTGTCACATTTATGTTCTCTACAGAAGGTGGAGTAGAGTCATCAAATAAAATATGGAAGTGGTTGTCATCCTAGAAATAACAACTATCCATATACCAATCATCACAATCATCCTTCAAATCATACCAAGCATACACTTCTCATTGATATTCATTCATGAATTCTGCCATAAGATATCTCTCTTGAAGGATATCCGATGACTGTTGACTATAACAATCTTTGTTGTCTTGTATATCGACTTTGACTGCTTCAATCATGTGTAGAATTTCCCTGAGTTGAGAGTGCATATCCATTAGAAACACCACATATAATATACCAAAAGAAAACTATTAAAATGATTTATCCAATTTCATTGATCTGGTAGAAATATGATCACCCTTTGAAAATTTATGAACTCTGCAGTCCCTCCACAGTCACGAAAACCCCCAAAAAATAGAACAATAAATTACGACAGAAAATCACGGCTTTTTCCGGAAAAACCTTGAAAAACTGCTGAATTTAAAATGCTCATAACTTCACTTCCCATATTCCATTTTAGTTGATTATTTTTTTGAAATTGGGATTTTTTCTGAGAGAAATTCAAATAACCAATTGTTTTTTCCAAATTCAGCTCATAAATCTTCATATCTGAACCTGAAGTGCATCACCCTCTTTTTCTTCCCTAGAACATTTCTGCAAAAAGAGAAAACATTTATTCCCTTCTTTGGCCAAGGAAAGTGCTTTGATACCACTTGTTAAGTACTTGAAGAGATATACAAATATAATCACCAAAAACACTGAATACTCAATAGATCCATAAAGCAATATAGAAGAAACCACACTTTATTATTATCAATCCCTTAAGGTAGGGTAACACCATACAATGGATCCTATTATGGAAGGGATCCTCTAATGTTCACTTTCCTCTTTGAGGGGACATCCTCCTATTGAGCTACATATCACAATATAATAATTCTCTTCATGTCCCATTACATTTCTTGAACCCCTTTATATAGTGCTACCATCACCTAAGAACATTCTAAAGGAGGAATCTTCTAGAAGTAAAACCTTCTAAGAATTTCTCTTACATTTATTATATCTAAATACCACAGTAGGCCTTATTTAATAATATAGTGGACATAGTCCACCTTACATTAAATGACTTCCACTATTATTACTATGGGCCCTCTAGGCCCCCCTACTACCTCTCTAGTGACAATTCGGCTACTGATAGATTGACTAACAGAAAAATCGACGGAGACCTAAAGATCTCACCGAATTGTAATTACAATTTCCAACAAGTATTATTCTTCAATCTTTATTCTCACTAGAATCCATAATCAATCTGGTTTCTATGTTGAGTAATCAACCTAAACATTTGATGAGAACTACTCTCTATATGTATTTTTCTGGCATGGATGGTTCTTACTGAGTGCAAGTAAAATACATATTTAGTAGTTTAGATATTGAGAGTCTAACATGTTGGTTTAGATGTTGATTGTCAGACTTCAAACAGACTGATATCTTGGTTTAAATGATGATTGTGAGACTTCAAAGAGACGAGGACCTGGGATGTTAAGGAAAACATATGAACAATACTACTGGAAACCATGGGACTTGGGACTTGCAACGACTGACAAAAAATAATTGACCATACATCTAGTCAATTGCGCCTAGAGTTTTAGTGACGATCGTTATCACTTGACCTATGGTTCGAGAGAAAACAAATTTTAATTGAATGTAATGGTATTTTATTTTAAATAAAAAATATCAATCTCTTTTCAGCTAATGGATGATGTGTGCATATTTTGCAGTGGAAATTTTTAGTTCTTAACCTTTAATTCAAGAGGAAACAAAGTGGCAATTGTTAGCACTTAGAAGAAACAAATTGTAATTGAATGCAATGGTTTTTTTATTCATACTTTCTTTAAAGAATATGTGTCAATCTTTTTTTCAGCTAATGGATAATAGATGACTTTATATTTGCAATCCATAGTTTCTATGATGAGAAATGTATGTGAAGTGATATTTGAGTGGTGATTACAATTTCCATGTAACAATGCAATTTTGATGTATTAGGCAACATAATGGTTATTATGGTCATTTATATGAGATACCGTGTTGTGTATGTTGTTGAATTTACAATTGGAAGTTAGGATATGATGAGTTATTTTTGTTTCATGAGGAGTTTATTAGTGGAATATAGCTCGCTAGACTAGGTCTTATAAGGAAACATTGGTGTATCTCCATTATGAAAGCATTTTATGATGTGAAACTTGATATATGGATAGTTACATGGGTAAGGACTGTACTTTATAACATTTTTTTGATTTAGGGATGGAAGAACAAGGATTATTTTTAAGTTGAGGCATGTTCTAGGCCTTGAGAAAGCTCATCTTAGTGAGTCCAATCACTAATGCAAGGGTTGGTGGAATATTTATGAGAAGAATTTTAAAATTGGTATGTGGTGTCGTGATATTTTAAGAGGGTATAAGGATTGGAACACTATATAAGTTGGATGCCACTACTTGTTTGAGTGGGAGTGGAAATTTTACTAATGTGGAGGTATACAATAAATATCCCAAGGGGTTAACTGCAAGAGATCAAGGTATTATTTTTTAGTATCATCATTTTGGGCATATTGGTGAGCATGGGTTGAAAACATTGAGTAAAAAGGAGATTGTTAGAGGCTTTGATAAAGGTGTGAATAAATATTCAAAATTCTAATAAAATTGTCTTTGAAAAGGAAAAGGGAGTAGAATTTTCTTTTTGTGAACATAGAGCACGAGGTGTACTTGAAATCCCAATAATCATGGCCCAATGTCTATTGATGATTTTTTTGGAATAATCTTGACGAAACCTTGATTCTAAGATTCACCCATTCCCATGAATGAAAATCGTATCCACTCACACACAACATTTCATGTCCAACTGCCTTTCACATATTCTTAGAAATGTTTTTAGGGAAGGTCATCAAGTCTAAGAGATTTTCCATCTTTTCTCTTAGTGTTTTGAAAAGTTCTTTCTCAATGAACTCATATCCAACAAGATCTCTCTAAATCCATCATTTAGAAGGAACCATCTTTTTACATGATTCTCTCCTCATTACTTGAAGATAATACTTAACAAAACTATTCTGAAAATGAAAGTAAAGCATTTTTTAAATTTATGACTACTCTTCAACTAAATTCCCTTGGAATTATTCAAGCCCAATATTCTTTCATCGGATTTCTTACATTTAAGTAATTCAAAATGAAATTTAGAAGGTTCATTTCCATTTCTTTATCGATTGAAATGGAAACAAACTTGAGCTCTTATATTAGCATAACAATCTTTTATGCATTTAAAAAGTGTAATTTCCTAGATGCCTCCTCATGTAAGGTAACATTATGTCAATCTTCCTCAAGAAATGTTCAAATCTAAGAAAATATTTATCGTTCTTATCTCTTCCTTCTTATCCTCAATTGAGTTAGTATCTTAACCCATCCACATATGAATTTTATAGTTCTTACAATGGATGATTCCCAACACAAGATCAAACCAACATCAACTTAAGGTCTAGGTTCAAATTCCAAAGTATTGCAATGATTGTGAGATCCCAGTTTGAAGTTAAGAGATATTCAATTTGAATGATCCTTATATGGGTAGAAGGGACTCATAGTTGAGTTACATAATATAAGAAAATGGGAAATGACAAGAACCTATAAGTTAGGGAAGAGTACCTTAAAAAAAACAATAACATTTGAAATTGAGAATCCTTCCTTAGAAGCATAAATCCTATTAATTTTCCTTGAATTCGACTTGCTACTTTCCTTCTATTACACTAAGTGAGCAAACTAAATCCTATCAATCTTTCTTGAATTCTACTTGATACTTTCCTTCTATTAAACTAATTGAACCAACTAGAAAATAAATATGCTTTTCTATCGATATAACAATTTAGAAACTAATTTGGCAATGATCCCATTATTGGAAATTGTAATTACAAGTCGGTGAGATATTCACATATCCGTTGATATGTTTGTCAATCAACTTGTCAGTTAGCCAAATTGTTAGTCAGACAATATGACAGTGTGTAAGTGAAAAGTCGCACATTTACTCAAAAGGTAGTTGGCAAGCGACAAGTTATAAATGGATCCGATTTATATCTTCTCGAGCTCTAGTAAGTGGTTGAAGGGTCAGTCAAATTAATGATAGTATTTATTTTTGAGTCAGTATTATCTTTTGTAGAAAGTCTAAGTCAATATCTATATAAGTCTGATTCTCTTAGTTAGTCGATGTTGCTAAAGAGAAGTAGTTGATGCATAGAGAAGAAGAAGATAGGTAGAGATAACTAGCAGTAGCTGAAGAGTTGACAAAAGAATTCATTGCAGCTGAAGCTCATCTTTGTCATTGTATTTTTGTATTCACGCACAACGCTGCAGTTTATTAATATCAAGCCTTTTGTGTATTGTCAAAGTTTCTATCTTATTTATCAGTTTATGTGCTAAGCATAACACTGTGTTATTCTGCATCCATAAATAATTTCATTAAGTGTGTGTATTCACAGCGTGCAACAAAATGAGCAGTGTGTGTACTATGCAGTGATCTTGAGAACTCTGTCGCGTAGCCTATTTGGTGCGCAATATTTTAAAATGTGTTTCACATAGTAGACTGTGTGCACCATCGAACATTGTAGTCGTTTCCAAGATTTGGTATCATAGCAGTTTCTATCAGAACAAGTTTGTTAAAGTAGAAACTCCGTTGAAAGTAAAATATAGCTTCTACCTCAAACCTGCAACCTCCCACTTTTATAGGCAATAATTATGAGATGTGGTACTTGACCATGAAGGATTTGTTCCGAGGTCAAGATGTATTCGATATAGTCAAGAATGGTTATGTGGAACTAGTAAATCAGGTAACATACAATTCCCTCACACAAGTTGAGAAAGATGTCTTGAAAGATCAAAGAAAGAAGGATGGAAAGACGTTGTTTTACATACATCAAGCCATGCATGAGAGCATACTTCCAAGAGTTGAATCATCAAATAAAGATAAGGAATCATGGGACATATTGAAAACCTCTTATTAGGGTATGGACAAAGTAAAGACTACAAAACTACAGATTCTTAGAAGAGATTTTGAAACCATGTCAATGAAATATTCAAACATAGTAGATTCATTCTACACCCATGTCATTGTATTGATAAATCAGATTAAGTCTCATGGTGAAACCATGGAAGAAAAAAAATTAGTTGAGAAGGTACGTAGAAGTCTTCCTCCTAAGTTTGATACCCTTGTTGTGACTCTAGAAGAGAGAGAAGACTTGAGTCACTTCAACCTAGATGAAATGCAAGCTTCCTTCATCAATCATGAACACAGATTGAATAGGTCAAATATTCAATTAGAGAATCAATTTTCCGCGTAGTCATCTATGAGCCGTGGAAGAGGAAGGGGGAGAGCTAACTCTATAGGAAGAGGAATAAGTTTTGATAGAAGTGGATGTAGTAGAAATCCTGGAAATACTGGTGGAAGAGGTCAAAGCCCAAGTACCAATTAGTCAAGTTGTCAAAGAAGTGACAAATCAAAGATTCAATGTTATTGTTGTAAAATGTATGGACATTATGCATATGAGTGCAAAAAGAGATAGTATAATCAGAACAAGCAAAGTCAAGATCAGTCACACAACACAAATAACCAAACTCATCCTATGCTTATGGTGTGTGTTGTAGTTGTGCCTAGCGTAGTAGAAATGCCTAATATAGTGTCACCAGTTGAATGAAATGTTGCTCAAGCAAGTCCATGTGACATATGGAACTTAGATTTAGGCTGCAATAACCACATGACAGGAAACATAGAATTGTTTTCTAGTTTGGATGAGTCAGCCCAAACCAAGGTTACTCTTGGAACAGATATCCAAGTCATTGTTTTAGGGAAAGGTAGTATAAACATTTTAACCATACAAGGAGAACAAAACGTTATGTCTAATGTATATTATGTTTCTGGTCTGAAACATAATTTGATGAGTACAGGGAAATTGTTACAGAAAGGATACATAATCTACATGGAAGATAATCACTATGTGATCATGGATAAATTTCCAAGCAATCTTCTTATTTCAAAAATCCAAATGACAAGTAACATGATGTTCCCATTGACATTAAATCCAACCAAAAAGAACAATACAATGAAAATTGTTGATAAATGAAAAAGTGTGCAGTTAGACACTGCATTCACAGTAGAAAGTGCGTGAAGTTCCAATGAAGAAAATAGTGCATGCAGTTCTAATGAAGGAAATAGTGTGTGCATTATCAAGAAAGGAGATAATGGCACATAGATGAAGGAAACATTCCAATATGAAACACAGGATGATTCCTGGTTATGGAATTTCATATTTGGACATTTGAAATTTGGAGGTTTGAAGTTGCTACACACAAAGGATATGGTAAAAGGCTTAGCATTGATTGAAAAACCAGAGAGGATATGTGAAGGATGCATATTTGGCAAGAAACACAGATAATCATTTCAAGTTGAAAAGTATTACAGAGAAAAAGCTACACTGGAAATTGTACACTCAGACATTTGTGGACCAATGCAAACTCCATCTATAGGAGGTAGTACTTATTTTCTAACATTCATTGCTGATTTCTCAAGAAAGACATGGATTTATTTCCTAAAGCATAAATATAACACATTCGGTTGTTTTTAGCAGTTTAAATCACTTGCGGAGAAGCATAGTGGTTTTTACATCAAGTGTCTAAGAACAGACAGAGGAAGAGAATACATTTCAAGATAATTTCAGAACTTTTGTAAAGTTCATGGCATCTATATGCAATTTACTGTGTGATATACACCACAACAAAATGGCATCATAGAAAGAAAGAATAGAACCATCATGGAAATGGCGTGCAATGTGTTGAAAATCAAACATTTGTCAAATGAATATTGGGATGAGGCAGTAGAAATTGCAATATACATCTTGAACAGATGTCCGACAAAGAGTGTGAAGAATAGAGTTCTTGAGGAAGCCTGGACATGTTCAAAGCATAATGTGGCACACTTAAAAGTTTTTGGTTGTGTCGCATACACACATGTTCCAGATGATCTGAGAAGGAAGCTAGACAACAAAGGATAGAAATGCATATTTGTAGGGTATTATGAAGAAACAAAAGGATAAAAGTTGCATGACCCTGTCGCAAGAAAAGTCATAATCAACCGCGATGTTCAGTTCATGGAGAATGAAGGATGGGATGGAAGCATTGTAAAGAGAGTAAAAATTATTAATGCAATGGATCATGATGACACAGAAGATGAAGCAGTTCAAACACCATGCACAATGCACAGTCCCATCAACATCTGGAATTGTGATGCAAATTAACGCGCATAATACTCCAGTAAGGACAACAAGTGTACAATCTACACCTAGAGCGCAACAAACACTAACAAGTAGTCCAAGCAGTTCTACATCTCTAGATCTAAGTTTAGAAAGTCTGTTACCAAGACAGACAAGAATTTTCTGCGACATCTATAATGAAGACACAACAAATTCATTTTATTTTTTTCTTTGTTTTCACAAATAGATGATCCATTAACATTTGAAGAAGTTGTCAAAGATGATGTATGGGCATAAGCCATGGATGAAGAAATCAGATGCATAGAGAACAATCAAACATGGAATTTGGTTGATGTACCTAAAGAAAAGGATGTTCTAAGTGTCAAGTAGATTTATAAAACCAAGAAAGATGCAGAAGGAAATGTATAGAAGGACAAGGCATGGTTAGTTGAAAGCGGATTTATACAACAACTTGGAATTGATTACAATGAAACATATGCACTAGTGGTGCACATGGACACAGTCAGAACCGTGTTAGCTATTGTCGCATAGTACAAATGGATAGTTTATCAGATGGATGTAAAGTCAACATTCTTGAATGGAAACTTACAAGAAGAAGTATATGTGGAAAAACCACAAGGTTATGAGGTTCCAGGACAAGAAAACAAAGTATACAGATTCAAGAAAGCATTGTATGGTTTAAAATAAGCTCTGAGAGCTTGGTACAGTCGCATAGATTCATATCTCACACAGAATGGATTTCAGAGAAGTGAAAATGAGGCAACACTCTACATCAAATCAAATCAACAAGGTAATGTGTTAATTGTTTGTTTATATGTGAATGATTTGATATTTACAGGTGATTTTTGCATAGAAGAATTCAAGATAGTCATGAAGGATGAATTTGAAATGAATGATTTAGAGCTTATGAGATATTTTTGGGGAATAGAAGTGCACCAGTCCAAAACTGGCATATTTATCTCACAGTCCAAGTATGCACATGGAATATTGAAAAGATTCAATATGGTGAATTCAAAAGCAACACCAACACCTATCATAACAAGATTGAAGCTAAGAAAGGAAGATAAAGGGTCCAAAGTGGATCCCACACTATTTAAAAGACTGGTAGGTAGTCTTATGTATCTAACAATGCCAAGACTTGACATTATGTATGGAGTGAGCCTAATTTCAAGGTTAATGGAAACTCCAAAACAATCACATTGAAGGGAAGGAAAGATAATCCTGAGATATGTGAATGGAACAAAAGATTTTTTCATTAAGTACTCCACTTCAAAAGATTTCAAACTCACTCGATACACTGACAATGATTGTGGAGGCAACATAGACGATAGAAAAATCAACTCAAGGTACACATTTCATTTTGGAATGGGTATGGTATCATGGGAATCAAGGAAGCATCCCATAGTGACACTTTCTTCAGCAAAAGCAGAGTATGTCGTAGCTACAAGTGCAACTTGTCAAGCAGTTTGGATGAGAAGAATGTTAAAAGTTTTGTTGTAGGGAAAACAATAACCATCAAGAGTATTATGTGACAACAATTCATCCATCATGTTATCAAATAATCATGTGTTTCACAAGAAAACCAAGCACATTGATACAAGGTATCATTTCATCAGAGAATTGGTGAATAACAAAGAGATCTATTAATAATTTTGCAGGTCAAAATAACAGGTCGCGGACATTTTTACAAAGGATTTCGTAGGATATGCATTTCAGCATCTGCGTAGTAATCTAGGAGTCCACACAGTAACAAATGAGTGATAGTAAAATGAAAACTCAAATTTTTGATGTAATTTTCTTTTGTAATCCCACCTACTAATAATTAAGGGGGAGTGTTGGAAATTTTAATTACAAGTTGGTGAGATCTTCACGTCTACGTCGATCTGTTTGCTTGTCAACTTATCAGTCAGCCAAAATTTCAGTCAAATAGTCTGTAAGTGCAAATTCGCATATTTACTCAAAAGTTAGTCAACAAGCAAGAAGTTATAAATGGAGTTGATTTCTATCTTCTTGAGCTCCGGTAAGTGGTTGAAGAATCAATTGAATTAATGTAAGTCTTTATTGTTAAGTCAGTCTTAGATTATGTAGGAAGTCTAAGTTAGTATCTATATAAGTTTGAGTCTCTTAGTTAGTCGATGCTGCTAAAGAGAAGCAATTGATGCCTAAAGAAGAAGCAGAGAGGTAGAGAGAACCAACAATAGCTGAAGAGTGGACAAAAGAAGTCATTGGAACTGAAGCTCATCTCTATCATTGTATTTTTGTATTCATGCACAACACCGAAGTTTATTAATATTAATCCTTTTGTATATTGACAATTTTTTTGTCTTATTTATGAGTTTATGTGTTCAGCATAGCAATGTGTTATTCCACATTCATAAATCATTTCATTAAGTGTGTGTATTCATAGCGCAAAAGAAACTGAGAAGTCTATGTACTGCGCAGTTATCTTGAGAACTTTGTCATGTAGCGTGTTTGGTGCACAATATTTTAAACTGCATTGCACAGAGTATACTACGAGAACCATCGACCATCGTAGTCATTCCCAAGACCCATCCATTAGTCATTTTACCATGTAGCTGTCGTTTTACCATGTAGCTTTTGAGACAATTTTAATCCTTAAAATTACCTATACCAGGATTTATGTTTAAGTATGTCTTAGTTCAAGTCTACTAAGGGAAATTATATTCAATGTGGAAGGGATTATTTGAATAGAAAGAATGTACTATGAATGAGTGGATTTTGAGTGATGATGTGGTTTTGAGATTAGTCATTTGGTTACTGTTTGTCCCAAGCAAGTTGGCCTATTTCTTTGGATGCCCCTTAAAGGCTTAAATTGACTAACCAAAGACAAATCATGATATTTCTTATCTGGAGAATTGGTCAAGTTTGTTTAATCTAAGGGAAGTTGCTTGAAGAAGATCCTCTTGGAAGATAATGATTTACAACTTTCTTTGGGGAGTTTTTAATGAAAGTTGAACGAATTGTTTTGTTCTCACTGTAAAGGAAATAATGAGAGTTGGATTAAAGATAAAAACACAAAATAATAAGGTAATATAAACACAAAATAATAAGGTAATATGTTCGTTTGTAGTATTTTGGGTTAATTTTTATTTTTTTTCCTAAAAATGGTTTGTCAATTTCCAAATTCTATATAAAATCCATAGACCCTTCTCTTCACAGGTAAATCAACCAATAAAATAGGAAAAAAAGAGTGATTGGGGCTGGGTCTAAGGCAGTTGGGGGCAGGGATGAAGCAAATTGTTTAGTCAATTACGACGTCCAGAATGGGATGATCTTGAGAGCCCACTCTCACTAATGAAAACTGATATGGTAGCAGGCGTTTTCGGTAGTCTTAAGGTGAAGGGTACTTTGTCTATTGTTTTTATCTAGGCATCAATATTGTTTATTTTGGTATTTCTCAGGAATTGGCTTACTAAGATTTTGTAAAATTTTCAAACCCCAACCCAGTTTTAGTCTCGCTGATTTTTCAGCCAATGTTTAATGCCCAAACCCAGTTTTATATCAGCAATTAAATACATAGCAGAAAATTAATTTCAGAACTAAAACATGAGGATTCTTAACATTGTTTATAACGCAGAAATAAAATATCAGCAACACATAAAACTCAGAAAATATTGACACAGATATTTTTGGTCTAACTTTGACCCTAGAAAAACCCACAAGGGGAAAACCAGTGAGAGAGGGAGATTTTATTATTTAGGAGCTTCAGAGAATTCTGTTACAACATATTCATCTTCATAAATTTAAATGACAAACCTATCTCGACAATTGTGCCAAATCTTCACACAGGAAAATGAGGCAAACTCATCAAAATTCTTTCTAGAATTTTCTGCAATAAATTACAGGTCTACTCCTCGATTTTTGTGCCTCCAAAATGTTGTACGGCCACCTCGAAATCTGTGCCAATAGTCTTAGCCCAAAATAGTGCAATAAATGTTGTACATCTACCTTGGGAAATGTGTCGAAAATTCCAGAAAATAGCATAGCACCTTCACCTCGAAATTTGTGCCTGAATAACAGTTGTACAGACCGTACAAAATCCATACAATACAGACTTTACTTTCTGCCTCAGTTTTTGTGCCCTATTCCTGCTGTACAGAATTCGAAAATCCATACAGTACGGTCTTTTCTGCTGGACTATGCCTTCCCTCAATTTTTGTGCCTTCTCTTCTTGCTGTACGACCTGCTCAATCTGTACAGTACCACCTACCTTCAATGTTTTACTTGTTGCCTCATTTTCTGTGCTAGATAGCAACCTTGGGATGTGTGCCCTAGCTCTACAAAAATGGCTTCCTCTCAAACTCGAAAATGTTCTTTCTCTTGCTCTCTCAAAAATGCAACAACAACCCAACAAAGGGTGCGCCCTCCAACCCTAATCAACCTCCTGAGGTAGGTGAGGTGTTTTCCAATCCAATGGCTGAGATTAGATTATATGAGTGACTGAGATTAAATGTCTCTTCATTCACCCTCACTAAAGTCATAAAGTCACCTTTTAATTTGCATCTCACAAATTAAATGATTGGGTCCCACATTAGGCACTTTCTCACCCCTTAGACACCTAGGGATGAGAAACACTTGCCTAAGTATATTATTTAATTAAACATTTAACATATTTTTCAATAGAAACCCACTTGGAATTTTTTTTTTTAATAAATCTATATTAAAACGTAATAGATATTTTTAATCCATATTAAAACGTAATAGATTTTTTTACAAATACTAATTCTATGGAAAAAAAACTTATAAAAATATTTAAATGCTAATTCTATGGAAAAAAATACTAATAAATA
>SNQJ01S0020242.1:75680-93415 GCA_010110895.2 Picea sitchensis
TTTAAAAATAGTGATATTTAACAAAGGTAAAAAATGTATTAAAAATGATATTTTCCACTATATTTAAAAAAGTATGGAACCATAAACTAATTGAGAGGAAAAATAGTATTTTCAAAAATGCAAATGGTAAATAATATTTTAAGATTGAAAGAAGCATGAAAAAATGACTAAAAACACTGTGGATAAAAAATAAAAAACAAAAAATAAATTGAAAATAAATGAAAAAACAAACATTTAAAAAAAAAAGTGGAAACATTATATATCTGAAAATTTAAAATATAAAAAAAACACCTAAAAATGGAAAGGGGGTGCTACCAATAGCACCATTTTTAAAAACAAGGTAAAAAACTTGACCCCCCAAAAAACGAGAACCTTATAGAGTTCTCGTTAAGTTGGTAACTATGTTACAACACTCACACAATATTGATCACTGAAAAAGAATGGATCAGACAAATTATATTCCTCCACCCAATCAACGGCTTTGCGCCTCCTTTGCACTTCGATCTTTGGCGATATTTTTTCACAACACCTTTCCACAAATCTCTCGAATCATCAAATCGTCGAATACACCCAAGTATTAAATCGACGATCCTCAAGCTCCGACGGATGGACGATGCATATTTCTTCTCTTCAGGCTTCATTGATTTCTCTTGTTCATCCACAGAACACGACCTGTCATATCCGTCGATGCTGAAATGCCGAAACGATTGAGCATCGAATGGTAACAAAGATCGATGACCCACAATGCTCAACCAACCAACAGTTGACATGCTTTTCTGGACTTCAAGAGTTTTCTCCCTATCTTCTCAACGACACAAATTCCCCGAAGTGTCACGTCCCCAAACTACGGGATCTATTTCCACCGTCCTCCTCCAGCAGATGACTGGGATGGACTCCGACCTTCGAGAGTTTTCGTCTGCTAACTCGCACTAACCTCCGGAGTGATTTAAGCTTTATCCAATGGTTCAAATGTTTTTTGGAACGAGTGGTCAGGATCCACTTTGGTGCTTCGGCCTTCGAGGATCTTCCCATCACTTCTTCGCAGTTATCCTAAAGTGACAGATCGTCGAACTACCTGATGGATTCCACGTGTCCAGAATGATCAACGACCTAGATTTACTCCTGCTCTTCAGAGCTTTGGGAGTTCTTGATTCAACAAACCTTAGTTCTTTTGGAGTGATGGTGCTCCGGACCTCCTCCAATCTGCTACCCGGAGCTTCGGGCGAGTGGTAACTATTGGACATACTGCCATTGATGTCAACAACAGATGATGCACATGAAGCTCAGAAGGGAAATCACATTGTAGAAAAATGATTAGGATCAAAATCCCCTAGGGACAAACCAGTACTGTTGGATATGAAAGCGCTAGATCAAGGGAAAGGATTGATTGTAGAGCACGTAGGAAGAATTAAACAATGTGTTAATTCCAATCTTGCAATTAGTCTAGACTGTCAGATTACAAGAGAAGGACTATTGGAGGACTAGTCAACGATCAGATCAAGTCATGACCATTGGATACGTAAGAGCCAGATCAAGAGCATGGATTCATTGCAGAGCATGAAGGGAGAATTAAACAACGCGTTATTTCCAATCCTGCAATTAGTCTAGGCCGTTAGATTTCATTGATTCAAATATCAATGATCGTGGTTGATCCACCAACAATCGCACAACTTCAATTGCGGAGTTTGGGCGATGGGATAAACCACGCACAAGTTATGGTTCTGCAATCTACACTGACCGTCAATGGTCACCCACCAATAAGATCTACGGTTGGCATCAGTTCCACTACCAAATGAGCAATTTCCATTGTGGAACTTGATGATAGTTTTAAACCTTGTGCTAGTTGAGGACCCTGCAATCATCCCTGATTGTTGATCTGCTCCAAGACCATTCTCGTCCGTTGGATCAAGTTGAGTGGAAGGACAGAGTAAGTCATAAAGAAGGACAAAGTTCTAAATTATCTAAGTAAACAAGAATCGTTCACTCACCTGTAGATTATTTCGTGGTCATCGATTTGTTTGAAACCTCTGGACGATCCAAGATCATTTGACCAACGAAAGAACGAATACTGATCGTCCGATCTATTTTGGGAAAATATACTTTGGGAGTTTTAATGATTGCAAATATTGGAAGTCACGAAATCTGATGTTTTGAAGTACATAAGAGCCATCCATCTCAACCATAGATTAAGTCATAACTATTGGATTAAGAAGTAAAATAATGAGTAAGGATTGGATCCAGACCGTTGATTTGGTTCTGGGAATCATGCCATCCATTGGATCAACCCATGTGAGAGGTAACCATTTTGGGAAATTTAAAACTTCGAAATATTAGATGATTGTCAAAGAAAAATCGTCGAATGCCGAAATCCAGTGAACTAGGTTCTAGTCCCCAGTCATGGGTTATGAGAACATAAGCCATAAGGCATTGGGAACATCGCTTATTCAATAAGCCCATGGTTTTGCGCAGATGGTCACATGTAAATGGTTTGAAGGAAGAGCCTCTACAGAATTGATTTCTACAATATTTGCAAAGACATGAAATTAAGTTAAATGAAATTGATCCTGTGATCGATTAATGAAAGTCATTTTCATTAAATTGAAAAGGATTCTCGATAATATTTGAATAAAGAAAAACAACCGAGATTATTTTTAATGAAGAGGTGTGATGGTCCAGACAAAGGGACACAATGTTTCATAGCTCACACCAGTTGAAAGAGTATATAAATGAGAAAGAGTGGTGAGAAGAAATTGTCTCTGTAGTCCAAATAAGAAGATCAAAACAGAAGCAGAGTCCAAGAAGAAGAACTGTTGGTTCTTATGAAGTGAGGGTGAAAGGGAGGAACATGGAAGGATTCATATCCTTACTAAGAAAATTGTAAAAGATAAGGGAGTTGGTGCTTCTTAGGGTTGGTTCCCTAAATACGAGGGAGTTGGTGCTTCCTAGGGTTGGTTCCCTAAATATGAGAGAGTTGGTGCTTCCTAGGGTTGGTTCCCTGAAGAAGGGGAATTGTGTCTCCTAGATTTGGCACTCTAAAGAGGATTGGTGTCCTTCACTATTATTTATAAAACCTTGTAATTGATGTTAAATGTATTTATATAATTGATTTTTCATACAATTCATTGTTGATTTATTGTGGTGATCAATAAAATATAAAAGGTAACTGTTAATTGTTAAGAAGTAGTAATATTGATTTACCCCCCACTCTCAGTATTCCAACAATTGGTATCAGAGAAGGTGCATTCAACATAGTTTAACAACTAGAAGGTAGATCTTGAAGATGGATCAACAAGAAGGAATGTCTAACATCAAAGAACCATTGTTCATTGGAGGAGGTTATGCTATATGAAAAATAAGAATGAAAAACTTCCTTTTGGCTCTTGGTTTTGATATCTGACAATCTGTTGTAGATGGTTACACTGCACCAACTACTCCACCCAAAGATGCTGCAGGAAAGAAAATATGTAATGACAACTCAAGAGAAGTTAATGAAATTCTAGGAGGGTTGACTAATTCTATATGTGTGAAGGTTATGCATTTTAAATCAGCCAAATAATTCTGGGACAAGTTGGAGGTTGTATATGAAGGAGATGGCAAAGTCAAGGAAGCCAAACTACAAACCTATAGAACTCAGTTTGAAAATATGAAAATGAAAGAAGAATAAAATATTGTTTAGTACTTTCATAGGGTAGATGAAGTGGTTAACTCAATCAGAGCATTAGGAGAATAAATTACAGATAAACCTATTGTGAAAAAAATACTAAGGTCATTACCTATGAGATATGATGCAAATATTTCCACAATTAAAGATAGATCTGATCTAAGCACACTCACAGTTGATTAGCTTCATGGAATTTTTATAGCATATGAAATGATAACAGGGAATCATAAATAAGAAAAATAGGAAACAACTTTTAAAGCATCTAAGACAAAGATGAAGCAGGAGCAAAAGACCAGTGATAAGTTATCAGATATATCAGATGTAGAAGAGACAAACTTTATAAAGAAACTCCAAAAAGGATTTGGAAAATATAAAGTAAAATTACCTTTCAAATGTTTCAACTACGACAGAATTGGACACTTTGCTAACAAATGTCCCTATCCCAAGCAGGAGGAAAATGATGAAGAAGTTCACAACCAGAAAAACCAATACAAGAAGAAATTTTATAAGAAAAAGAAAAAATTATACTCCAAAGAAGACAATACTCTTTAGACATGAGTGAAGATGAAATTCAGAGATTTTGTTTATGGGAATGAAAACTCAAGATGATAAACATTGAGAAGATGAATATGAAGACAACTTCAATTGAGAAATCCTTAGTGTAATTGAATAACTAGAAAAAATAAAAAACAAAACAGGGTACTAAGAAGAGAGCTTCTAGAGATTAAAGAAGCTACTAAATCAAGAGAGAGGGAAGTTTCCAAAACCATCAAGGAGTTAGAACAGACCATCGGTGATTTGAAGTCCCAACTCCTGGAAGCTAATAAAACTGAAGAAGTCATTTTAAAACAACTTAGTGATAAAAAAACAAGCATGTGAGAAACTAGAAGTTGATATTAAGCTACTAAAAAGTGAACTTGAGAAAGAAAAGAAGAGACCAAACTTTGGAAATAGTTAAAAAATATTGGATGAAATTGTCAGTAGTCAAAGGTCACCAAACAACAAGAATAGTTTGCGATACACCCAAGACTCAACTTCTACATCAAAAGGATCTATTAAAAGACCAATTAGTTATGGAATTGCTCTAAAGGGATCCTTAAAAAGAAAAGATAATAAGGAAAATATGATACCATTGGACACTGTTCCACATAAACATAAATCAACATTCCCTACTAAAGTAAAAAATGATAGGAAGAATGCAATCACCAGAAGGAATCCCCCTAATAAATATATATTCATTGGATACTGTTACTCTTGCAATAATTTTGGACATAAGGCAGTACACTGCAAATCTTATGGACAATACAATAATAGAAATGTCCAAAGATATAAGAAAAACAAGTACAATAAAGAAAAGAGAAACTATAACTCATTTTTTCCTTTACAATATTTCAATAGTGAATGGAAAAAATGAAACAACTATGGTCATAAAACAAGTGATTGTAGATTGTCAAAATATGATAAAAAGACAAATATTCCCCATAATAAAAAATAATGGAGGAAAAAAAAAACAAAGTGCAATGTATCATTATATGCGAAAAATCAAGAGTGTCAGTGGTATATAGACAGTGGATGTTACAAACACATGACTGGAGATCAAAGTAAATTTCTCAAGTTAAATAAGAAAGGAAAAGGAAAAGTAACTTTTGGAGATAATATTATAGCCAAGATACTAGGAAAAGGCACTGTTAGTTTAGGAAATAATAAAACCAAAGCATAAGATGTAATTTTGGTAGAAAATCTCAAATAAATTCTTCTAAGTGTAATTGATACTTGTGATTAGGGTCATATACTTACTTTTGATTCTCAGAAAAGTGAAATCGGAAAAAAGGACACTGGAAAGCTAGTGGCAGTTGCACCAAGAATATCTAGCAATGTGTACATCCTCGATATAGAAGAAGAAAAAAAATGTTTCTTAAGCCAAGTAGATGAAAGTTGGCTATGGAATAGAAGGTTGGGACATTTAAGATTTGACAACTTGATCAAAGAAAACGAAAAAGAGACAGTTAGGGACCTGCCAAAATTTATTAAGCCTTCTAATCCTATTTGTAAACATTGTCAAATAGGAAAGAATACAAGAGTTAGGTTCAAAACAAAAAAGAATTCCACAAATAAACCATTAGATCTTATTCACACAGATCTATGTGGACCTACCAGAACCAAAATCACTTATGGTGAACATTATCTTATGTTGATTGTTGATGATTACACAAGACTGACCTGGGTTTTCTTTTTAAAAGAAAAATTAGAAGCCTTTGAGAAATTTAAAATATATAAAGCTCTTGTCGAAAATGAAACAGATCTAAAAATTAAGTTTCTAAGATCAGACAATGTTGGAGAGTTCACCTCTAAAGAGTTCACTCAATTCTGTGAAAACCATGGTATCAAAAGATGTATTTCAACTCCGAGGGCTCCTCAACAGAATGCAGTAGTAGAAAGGAAAAACAAAATAGTTCAAGAAGCTGCAAGAACTATGCTAAATGAAGTTAAACTTCTAGACAAATTTTGGAGAGATGCAATCCACATATCAGTTCACATACTTAATAGATCTTAGTTGAGACCTAATCATGACAAAACCCCTTATGAACTATGGTTTAGGAGGCCAACCTCTATAAAATACTTTAGAATTTTTGGAAGTAAATGTTACATAAAGAATGATGAAGATAACCTAGGAAAGTTTGATCCAAGATCTGATGAAGGAATATTCTTAGGATACTCATCAAATAAAAAGGAATACATATGTTATAATCTTAGACTACTAAAAATAGTGGAAACTACAAATGTAAGAATAAATGATCTAATATAGGGCATATCCCAAGGATCTGATAAAAAATATCAACAAAAATATGATAATATAAAATATCAATAAGAGGATGATGATGTAGAATCTCAGCAAGAAGATGATGATGAAACACAGAAAAATGAACCTCACACTGATGAAGAAGACAATGAAGAAACGCCCTTGCCAAGAGATCCATCAAAAAGAGTTCATAAGAATCATCCTGAAAGCCAGATCATTGGAGATAAAAGTGCAGGAGTGGAAACAAGAAGGAAACTAGATTTTGACTCAGAAAAAGCAATGTTATCCCTAATTGAACCTAAATCAGTTAAATAAACTGTCAAAAGTAAAGATTGGATAAAATCAATAAATGAAGAACTAGATCAAATAGAGAAGAATCAGACTTGGGAACTAGTTCCAAGACCCAAGAACAAGAATGTGATAGGAACAAAGTGGATCTTCAAGAAAAAATTAAATAAAAATGGGGAAATTATGAAGAAAAAAGACATATTAGTCTGCAAAGGATATTCCCAAGTAGAAGGTATTATTTTGAAGAAACGTTTTCTCCAATAGCAAGACTTGAGGAAATCAAAATGTTCCTAGCATTTTCATGTTTCATAAATTTCAAAATCTACTAGATGGATGTCAAATCAACATTCCTTAATGGAACACTAGAAGAATAAGACTATGTTGAGAAACCATAATGTTTCATGTTATCAGAAAACTAGGACTATGTGTGCAAACTGAAAAAGGCTCTGTATGGTCTTAAATAAGCCCCCAAAACATGTTTCTCTAGGCTTGATCAATATTTACAAAAACAGGGATACAAGAGAGGAAATACTGACAACAACTTATATATCAAAATTGAGGATGAAAACATTATTGTTGTGGTATTATATGTAGATGACATCATATTTGGGAGTAATCTCACTACACTAAGGAAAACATTTGCAACCAAAATACAAGAAGAGTTTGAAATGTTTGTGCTGAGAGAACTATCATTATTCTTAGGTTTACAAGTAAATCAAATAGAAAATG
Source organism: Picea sitchensis (assembly GCA_010110895.2). Taxonomy (NCBI): domain Eukaryota; kingdom Viridiplantae; phylum Streptophyta; class Pinopsida; order Pinales; family Pinaceae; genus Picea; species Picea sitchensis. The sequence goes on from SNQJ01S0020242.1 coordinate 83,159, forward strand.
GAACATTTGTTTCTCAAACCAAATATATCAAGATAATGCTGAATAAATTCCAAATGGAAGACAGTAAACCTATGGGTACTCCAATGGTCACTGGATGTAAACTATGTCTAGAATATGACTCACCAAAAGTAGACCAAACGATGTATAGATCTATGATTGGAGGTTTTCTCTATTCAACAACAACAAGACCTAACATCATGAAGGTTGACGGACTCGTGGGGAGATTTCCTTCTGCACCTAAAGAAATCCACTTAAAAGAAGTAAAAATAATATTCAGATACCTTGAAGGCACCCTAGAACTAGGATTATGGTATCCAAAAGATAAAGACTTCAATCTAACTGCATATATTGATGCATATTGGGAAGGTAGAATAGATGATAGGAAAAGCACCAGTGGAGGAGCATTCTTCTTAGGAAAAAGTCTAGCAGCATGGTCAAGCAAGAAACAAACATCCACATCACTCTCTACAGTAGAGGAAGAATACATTGTTGATGCATCCTGCTGCACACAAGTTCTTTGGATGAAGCAAACTCTAGAAGACCTACACATAAAATATATTGATCCTATTACTATTAACTGTGACAACACTAGTGCCATAAGTATCTCTAAAAACCGAGTCATGCATTCAAAAACAAAACATATCCCAATTAAATACCATTTCCTAAGAGATCAGGTCACCCAAAAAATAGTTAAAATACTATATCTAGACACCAAAGAACAGATTGCAGACATTTTCACAACACCTCTGCCCACAAGTATTTTTGAAAATCTCCGACAGGAATTAGGAGTAATTCAAAAACCTCATTAAAACTAAAATGTTTAGGGGGAGAATTACCATAGGGGGACAAAACCCTTTTCCATTGATGTCAAAGGGGGAGAGTAACTTCATAGAGAAAAGCATCATCACAGGGGGAGTTTATATGAATTTAGAGTATTTCCCTCAATGACAAAGGGAGAGATTATTGGACATATTGTCATTGATGTCAACAGTCGATGACACACATGAAGCTTAGGAGGGAAAGCACATTACAAAAACATGATCAAGATCGAAATCCCCACGGGACAAACTAGGACTGTTGGATATGCAAGCGCTAGATCAAGGGCTGGGATTGATTGCGGAGAACGAAGGAAGAATTAAACAACGCATTAATTCCAATCCCACAATTATTCTAGACCATCGGATTAGAAGAGAATGATCGTTGGAGGTCTCGTCAATGATCAGATCAAGTCAAGACCATTGGATATGCAGGCACCAGATCAAGGGTAGGGATCGATTGCGGAAAGCGAAGGGAGAATTAAACAATGTGTTATTTCCAATCCCGCAATTAGTCTAGACCGTCAAATCTCATCGATTCAAAGATCGACGACTGTGGTTGATCCACCAACAATCGCACAATTTCAATTATGGAGTTTGGGTGATGGGATAAACCACGCATAAGTTATGGTTCCACAATCTGCACTAACCGTCGATGGTCACCCACCAATAAGATCTACGGTTGACATCAATTCCACTACCAAATGAGAAGTTTCCATTGCGGAACTCGATGATAGTTTTAAATGTCGTTCTAGTTGAGGACCCCACAATCATCCCTGTTCATTGATATGCCCCAAGAGCATTCTCGACTATTGGATGAAGTTGAGTGGAAGGACAAAGTAATTCATAAAGAAGGATGAATTTCTGAATTCTCAAAGTAAACAAGAACCGTTCACTCACCTATAGATTAATTCATGGTCGTTGATTTGTTTAAAACCTTTGGACAAGACATGATCATCTAACTAATGGAAGAACGAATAATGACTGTCTGATATGTTTTGGGGAAATATACTCTGGGAGGTTTAATGATTGCAAATACTGAAAGTCGCGAAAACCGAAGTTCCAAAGTAAATAAGAGCCATACATCTCAACCGTAGATTAAGTCATGACCGATGGATTAAGCAGTAAAAGAATGAGTAAGTATTGGATCCAGACCGTCTATTTCATTATGGGAATCATACCAGCCATCGGATTAACCCCTATGAGAGGAAACCATTTCAGAAAATTGAAAACTCTAGAAGATTAGATGGTTGTCAAAGAAAAATCATTGAACACCAAAATCCAGTGAACTAGGTTTTAGCCCCTAGTCATGGTTTATGAACACATAGGCCAAAAGACGTTGGGAACATCAATTAGACAATAATCCCATGGTTTTGCGTAGATGGTCACATGTAAATGGTTTGAAGGAAGTGCCTCTACAGAATTGATTTCTGCAATATTTACAGAGACATGAAATTAAGTTAAATGAAATCAATCCTGTGATCGATTAATGAAAAGTATTTTCATTAAATTGAAAAGGCTTATCGATAGTATTTGAATAAAGAAAAAAAAAACGAGATTATTGTTAATGAAGAGGTGTGATGGCCAAAATAAAAGGATACAATGTTTTGTAGCTCACACTAGTTGGAAGAGTATATAAATCAGAAAGAGTGGTGAGAAGAAAGTGTCTATGTAGTCAAGATAAGAAGATCAAAATAGAAGCAGAGTCCAAGAAGAAAAACTGTTGGTTCTTATGGAGTGAGGGTGGAAGGTAGGAGAATGGAATAATTCATATCCTTACTAAGCAAATTGTAAAATATAAGGGAGTTGTTGCTTCCTCGGGTTGGTGGCCTAAATACAAGGGAGTTGGTGCTTCCTAGGGTTGGTGCCCTAAAGATGAGGGAATCGATGCTTCCTAGGTTTGGTGCCCTGAAGAAGGGGATTTGTGTCTCCTAGAGTTGGTTATCTAAAGAGCATTGGTGTCCTTCACTATTCTTTATAAAACCTTGTAATTGATGTTAAATATATTTATATAATTGATTTTGCATACAGGTCACTTTTTATTTATTGTGGTGATCAATAAAATATAAAACGTAACTGTTAATTGTTAAGAAGGGGTAATATTGATTCACCCCCCCCTCTCAGTATTCCAACAGTAACCCTTAGTGCATGCACCTTAATTCCTCCAAAGTACGAGATCGCCAAATACAAGGTTCGACTGACACATGTTTACTAGATCCAACAGTCCAAAGTTGCTTCAACTCTCCGAGACTTTGGGAACCTAGACACATTTTCAACCACGGTCGTTCAAAGTGTTATAGCATTTTTGATCTGTTTATCTAGCAAGATAAATGATCTTGAGGGATTGTGGGGTCTAAACTTGCACACTCTTTAATTTCCCTTGCGATTTCCGCAATTTCTCTTCGTCGTCGATCTTCCTTCAATGAGATTTCATGATCATGACTAAATATTTAAACGATCTATTGGCTACTGTCGCTCACACTCAGATATAATGGTTGAGATCTGTTCAGATCCTCTGTGCACTCCTCATCCTATCTAGGCTTGATATAATGGCACATATATGTTCCTACGACCGATATAACGACTGTTGTAGCTTCTCCTCCGCTACTTCTGCATCTTCCTCGGGAATAAAGGATTCCACAAATTCTTAAAGTTCTTCATATACATGTGATGTTAGTACCCGAGGGAAACAATTGTTGGGGATAATGCTTCCATTAATGCATTGTGTTGAGTTTAGAGTTAGTTTGGGATACTGTAGGAGATTGTTGAGGTATTCTCTCAACCTCCATATCCCTGTTTAGAAAAAGTTGGATATAATACCAACTATATAAATGTGATGTAAATGAATACTAGTGTGTAATACAAATATTGTTTTGTGTGTAATTCGTGTACAATATCTGCTCCTCCAAAATTTAATATGGTATCAGAGCCTAGTTTGGCTTAAATCACTCATGGGATGGCCAGGAAGAGATGGGAGAAACATGAGGATCATTCCTTGTACATAGATTAGATTATATTATTGTAGATGTAATAGAAATTTTTTGTTGAGAAATTGTTATAGTGTGATATTTTTTTGTTAGTGCGTGACGTTGTGTGAGTTGATTGAGAGATTTTTTGTTACGAAGAAGTCTAGTTATGTGAGTAAGCCTCTCAGGGAGCCAAATTGCAACATTTGCAAGTTTAAAAGAGATATCGAGAGCCCATGTCATGGGGTTCAATATCTTCTTTGTAAATCCATGGAGTTATTGCACTAAAAGAATAGAAAACATACCCCGCACGCATGAAGAATAGGAGAAGCCAGTTTCTTGGTTAGATTTGATCTCAACTATTTATTTATTTTTTGTTCCAGTTAATCTTCCACTGAGTTGTGCAAAAGGGGGATGTGAGTGTTTTGATTATTGGAAACATGCAGATCATGCAGAAGCTAAGAAAAATAAAACCGATGAGAACAATGAGCACAAGGAATATTTAAAGCTACAGTTCAATTACACTTAGGTTACAGTTTAATTAAACTCTCTCTAATGAGATACATTTTTTTTAGTGTTAATATGTATTTTATTTAATCATATATCATGAATAACAAATTACTGGGAAAAGTACCATAATTTAAGTTAGAGGTTCTTGACGTTCTTTGCTACTGAGAGAACAGATCGTTAATTTGATTATGTGTACATTATGTCAGATGTTGGTGGATCTTGTTGTTCTTTGGGCTTCAAGAAAAAAAAGTTACATGTTTTCTATGTGTGTTTGTGAGAATGTGTATGTAAAAAGGTCACGTGTATGATTAACTTATGGATAAGTTCAGTATCTAGAGTACTCTCCTAGATAATTTTCGGATTCAACGAGCTATGTGTTCAATAGATGGAAGTATCTTCATAGAATGATCCAATTACTTGGTTGCTTTTCTAACAAACTCAACGATCTATGTCCTTTTTCAGAGTAAAGTATGTTAATATGTTTAATCATTACAATTTCGTCATGATGGTTAGAAGCTTTTTTTCATCATAAATGAATCGCGAGGGAGGCTCGAAGTTGTGGAGGAGAAAAGAACAAATTTGGAGATTTCAAAGTGGGTAGGAGTGTTGATGAAAACCATATCAGACACACAAATTTCATTTTTGTAATATATATTTTTTGTTTGTAATGTAAGCATTAAAGGAAGGTTTTGGAGATAATGCTTCCATTAATGCATTGTGCTAAGTTTAGAGTTGGTTTGGGATATTGTAGGAGATTTTAGAGATATTCTCTCAACCTCCATATCCATGTTTAAAATAAGTTGCATATAAGACCAACTATATAAATGTGATGTAATTGAATATTGAGTGTGTAATATGAATATTGTTTTGTGTGTAATTCGTGTACAATGTATGATCATCCAAAATTTAATAGTAACAATAATGCTCATAATTATTTATATCTAATAAGAATAATGAATTATACAATTGTCAATCAACTATACAACATATGTGGACCTCTCCAAGGGTTGACATCAATCTCTAAGGGTTGACATTAATCTCCAATATCACTCTCCAAGGGTTGACATCAATGAAAACTAATTGTCCAAACCAACTATCCAATAATCCCATCCATCATTTTTTACCATGTAGCTTTGAAGACAATTTTAAGCCCTAAAACTACATGTGCAAAGATTTATGTTGAGCTACATCTTATTTCTATTCTACCAAGGAAAATTGTGTTCAATGTGGAAGGCATTATTTGAACTCAAATGATGTACTATGAATAATTGGCTTTCAAATGATGTACTATGTATAAGTGGCTTTCAAAGGATGTACAATGAATAAGTTGATTTTAAGTGAAGATGTTGTTTTTATATTAGTCACGTGGTTATTGTTTTTCCCAAGAATGTTTCTTAACATTCCCCTCAAAGGCTTAAAAACAAAAGTGTACAATTACATGCAATTCCATTAAAAAGTGTAAACTGACATGCAATTCCACCTAGTAGATTCGAGCTTAGTAGTAACATCTCATCATTAAGTAAGAGAAGGTGCAAGAAATCCAAGTAGCTCAAAACCTTGAGATAGCCCAGCCAAATCATGATATTGCTCATCCCAAGAAATGGCCAAGGTTGTTCAGTCTAAGGGAAGTTGCTTGAAGACCCTCGAAATATTTTGGAGGATAATGATTTATAACTTCCTTTGGGGAGCCCTTAATGAGAATTCAACAAATTTTTTGGTTAAGGAAAATGGATGGGGAATTGGATTAAAGATAAAATATAAAACAATAGGGTAGCATTCTCTCTTCTAGTTCTTTGGGTCAACTTTTCATTTTTTTTTCTCAAAAATTGATTTTCCAATTTCCATTTTTTTTTAAAAATATTTTGGTCTGAATTATTTTTGGAACAAAATGAAAGAAGCTAAATTACAAAGAAGTACTCATGAAAATTTCCAAAAATAGAGAAATACAAAAATACTTGATTTATATTAATGAAAGAATTGTAAAGAGACTGTAAACATACAAAGTGCAAGACTCACTACAATGGTGGCATCTTTATCTCTTAAAAGAGATGTGACGGCTATGGTCATTCACCAGAAGATGATTACAATGAGGCTCTGAAGGCCTTTTTATGATAAACATGAATTCCGAAAACCTAAATCTAGGAGATGAAACGCCAAAAGTCATCTGGGCCTCGTTTGGGTAAGTTAGTACATTAACTTCCCAGGGTCATAAATTTTGCATACGATCTTTATTTTAGGCGTGTGATAGCCCGTTGGAAATGTATTTTCAAGAACTACACATTATGGGATCAAAATCTAACTCTATTTATAGTTTGATTGTGGCAATCCAAAAAAAACAATGTTTATGGCCCCAAAATGGCCCTGGAAGTACAACAAGATGTGTTGACATGAAAATATACAAAATAATCCAGTTGGATTAGGTGGGAGGCCACTAGTATCCACCTGGAATATGTGTAGGGATTTCGAAAACCCTAGAAGTGTAGAACCCACAATTACAAAGAAGTACAAAAGAATATGTTGACTTAAAAACTCACAAGAGGAGCCGGTTGGAACAGGTGGGTGGCCACCAATATCCATTTGGATCAATCCTCCCCCCTTAGGAAGTAATGGTATCCATTGTGTTGAGTGCCTAGGGAAAATGGGAAAGAATTTTATGAATCTGAATCTTGGTGAGCTCCCTGCCTTGTTAGAGAATTTGTGCTTCTTGGCTTGTGGAAGACTGTCACAAACCTGTAACTGGAGAGGTTGAATTTGTTCCACCAACCTATTGTCTTTAGGTTTGATGGGGCATTGTGTAGGCACTATTGTAGGTGAAGAAACAATATCTTAGTTTTCTTCGACAATCTGTTTTTGCTCGATAGAAGTTGTTGAGGTTGTAGTGGTCTCTTGTGCATCCTTTGAACAGACTGTGAAGAGGATGAATTTTGCAGTATGAGAGATTACCGTGTGACATTGTTTTGGTGGAGAAGTAGTCGAAACTACCTATGGTATCTTATAAAGAGGACCTCCCAGAGTAATAATGACACTATGGGGTATTGACTCATAGATAGAATGACGTTTACACATATATGGTTGGCCCAAAACAACATCACAAAAATGAAGAGGGGCAACATCACACACTGCCTCATCCTCGAAGGGATAGATACCATAGGACATGTGACATTGTCGGCTGACACAAAGATCTCGTCCCTAGTGAAGCCACCCAATGTTGTATGGTTGCGGGTGTGGTGTTATCAACAACCCCAACTGTTTGACATCCTTAGATGAGATGAGGTTCTTCTAGCTACCATTGTCAACAATGAAATGCAATGGGGTCCCCTTTACCCACATGTGTGAGTGGAATAGGCGATCCCCCTCTTCAGGATCTTCTACTTCTTTTGGTTGAATTGTTGTGGTTGTGAGAATAACAACGGGGTCTGCATCGATGATCTATCCATTTTCAATATTTTCTAGATCAGATTTTTAATCAGAGTTCGGATCCATGTCTTTGACCTCGACTACCAATGACTGTTTCGAGCGTCATTCATCAGTGTTGTGCTAGGGGATTTTGTGGAAGTCGCACCGCTTCCCAATGTCATTCTTCATCTTTCCTTTACACTTCTTTTCATGTTTCTTGGAATGGTTGTCTAGAGGTTGTTGGTTAGGGTTGTGTTTACCGTGCTTTGGTTGTTGCATATTTGCAAACCCGAATTCCCATTTGTTCTAGTGCCTACATTTCTTCTCTATTTTGATAGCATATCGATAGGTAGCTCCCAGTGATGAGATGTTTAAGAAATCCATTTCGGTTTGGATGTACCTATGCAGATCCCTGTGGTATTTCAGAACCATATGTCGCTCAGATTATTTGATACCCATCTTGGTGCACAAGGTATGGAAAGTATTTTTGAACTCTGACACTATTTGTCTCTTCTCTTTCCGTAGCGTGGTCCATCTCATGTATTGGTTTTCATATTTATCCACAAAAAAAATCCCTAGTGGGCTTGACCCCATATATTCTAGATTCCTTTGTGGAATTTTGCTCCCATTAAGTTTCCCACCAATGTTTGACATGGGGGAGAGCCTTAAGGAGTGCGAAGGTGATCTTTTCCCTGACATAACTATTTTGAAAAAAGAAATAACCTTCTAATAGAATTAACCATTTTTCTAGGGCATCCACATCTATCTAACCTTCAAATATGACAATATCAAAATTAACTTGTACCTTGAAGGGAAAGGTTCCTCCAAAATGAACTCTTGATGAAGACACGCCTATTGCTATTGGCAGGCGTTGAAGTATGTGTGAAAAATTCTTCATCAATTCATCGCTCTGTCACACGAGAGTTTTCTCAAGAAATAAGTTAATAGAATATTTTGCTCCATCATTTTTCTTTTCAGCCACGATCGAGGGTTTCTTGGGCATGCGAGAGTGATTGCCCTTAAGAGAGACAAGCTTGAGAGCCAACTGGCTATACTCGGACCTTGTCGGGGACATGCGAGGAAAAAAACGATCAAGAGCAGCCTACTCTGATACCACTGATCCGGATTATTTTCGGAACGAAATGAAAGCAAAGAAACTACAATGAAGTACTCATGAAAATTTCCAAAAACAGAGAAATACAACAATACTTGATTTCTATTAATGAAAGAATTGTAAAAAGACTGTAAAACTACATTGTGCAAGACTCGCTAGAATGGTGGCATCTTTATCTTTGAAAAGAGATGTGACGACTACGCTCATTCGCCAAAATATGATTACATTGAGGTTGTGAAGGTCTTTTTATGATAAACATGAATTTCAGAACTCTAGACATCCAAAAACCTAACACTAGGAGATGAAACGTCAAAACTCATGCGGACCCCTTTTGGGTAAGTTAATACATCAACTTCCAGGGGTTGTAACGTTTGCATACAATCTCTGTTTTAGTTGCATGATAGCCCATTGGAAAAGGTCTTTTCGAAAACTATGCATTACGTTGTCAAACTCTGACTTTGTCTATAGTTTGACTGTGACAATCCAGAAAACACTGTTTAGGGCCCCAAAACGGCCTTGGAAGTACAACAAGATGTGCTGACATGAAAACATACAAAATAAGCTAGTTGGATTAGGTGGGAGGCCACCAGTATCCACTTGGAAGATGTGTAGGGTTTCAGACAACCCCAGAAGTGTAGAACCCACAATTACAAATAAATACAGAAGAACGTATTAGACTAAAAACTAACAAGAGGAGCCAGTTGGAACAGGTGAGTGGTCACCAATATCCACCTGAATCATATTTACTCAAATTCTATAAAATTAAATTATTTTACTTTAAATAATTATATAAAATCCATAAACCCTTTTTCTTAAGATAAATAAAGCATCAATGAAACTTGTACTAAATGGATGAAAGTGGATGAAATGAAATAACACTCTTCATGCTTCAATTTTTTCTAGAAAATACTCATCCCAATTGGAAATTAATATTTTGTTAAATTAATGTGAAAAAATATAGTTATTTTACAAATACTAATTCCGTAAAACAAAAACCGACAAAAACAAATGAAAAAATCTAAGAGTATAGTTTCTCCAATATAAAAATTACATCTTTTGGATCTGTTGGATCTGAAAATCTGTATTTTGTTTTAAATTTTAGAACAATTTTAAAATTATAATAGCATATTCATTCCTTGGAAATTTTGTGATATAATTTATTTTTGTAGTTACTTTGAGATTTTTATTATTTTTTAAATGTTTGAAGTTTTATTTTAAATATATTTTGTATCTTAAAGTTATTCAATAATTTATTAAATTTCATAAAAGTTCATGACGAAAACATACAATATAACTAAATTTATTACTTTATTTTTACATAGTATAATTTGTTTTTATATAATAATTATATTACATGATATGAAAAATATACGTGAACATATAGAATTTGAATATCAAAGTTCCACCTTATGTTTATTTTTTTTATTTAATTAATTTGACCTTGGATTTCAATTTC
>SNQJ01S0020242.1:93722-111321 GCA_010110895.2 Picea sitchensis
CTTAGTGTCACAAAGGTGACACATTCTTTCATTCCATGGTATTTTAGGAATTGACCAACACCGAGTTTCACTATGGAGATCATGAGAATTTGTTCTTATCTTAGCAATGTTTATTTTTTTTTTACACTTGGAAAAACAGATAGATAATTTTGATCTTCTAGATTATGGTTGATTACATCTTTATAATACCTTATTTTTTTTTTCCTCTAACTCTTTATCACACCACATTTTCTACTTAAATTTTGATATGATGATATTTTTATTAGTATATTTATTCTGCAAAATGGTGTCTTCCATGATTTCTCAATAGTTTAGCCAAGACCAAACATCTTTATGCCATCCTCACTTGAGTCTATGGTGGTTACGACTCGATTTTGAAGCAATTTTAGGAAGCCTCTTGTCTTCCATGTTGTTTAACTTGTTCTTATACATTATGCATCTAGTCATAGTCGTGCTCTCAATGGGGGAGAGGCTTGTTTCTAAGAGGAGGATGGGATAGGGCATATTTCCTTTAGTTTTGAGATTATAGGTTATAAAATTCGTTTGTGTTTTCTCTATCTTTCTTTAAGATTCAAAAAAGATACTACACCCTAGAATTCACATCCATAAATAATAACAGACGTAACGAGAGTCTCAAAGAGGAGTTTCTTCTAGTCCCAAATCCAAATATCGACAGATTTACAATTGTTTCCAAGCCCATAATAAGCTTTCCATACCCCAATAATCCTTTTCTCGATGCTATAATTCCAGTTGAGCTTGTGGTGAATCTCAATTCCCAGATATTTGTATGAAGTCACTTCCTCCAAGTTGTTGTTGTCATATATGAAGGTATCATAAGTGATCTTATTGGATTTAATAATCATGACCTTAGTCTTATGAGTATTAATAGTCATACCCATATTGGAGAAAAAATCCTTGAGGATTCTTAGTTGGTTTTCAAAATCACGGGGACTCATTTCCATAAGAACAATATCATCACCATAAAGAAGAAGATTGATGACTATACCACTGAGAGTAGGGCCGACACAACTTGTGTTTTCCAAGCAATCTTCTAACTTGTCAATGTATATGTCAAAAAGGGTAGGGGACAAGGGACAACCTTGTTTGAATCCAATATTGAAGTTAATTATTTCGACCAACCCTGAATGTTTTTAAACTTAGCAATAATGTTCTCATACATCCTTATTGCAACAACCCTCAACTCAAGAGGCACTTTTATCTCTTCCAACATATTCCAAAGGTTTTTCCTAGGAACCATGTCAAAATATTTTATGAAGTCAACAAAACAACAAAAAACATTGGTTTTAGTATTGCAGAACTCCTCTGCAATGATCCTAAAAGTAACAATATGGTACACAGTTGAATGATATATCCTAAACCTTATGTGGCCTTTATCTCTTTTACCGTGACTTTCTAGACAATTGCTAATCTTCTTTTCCAAAATAATTCCATAAAGCTTGGCTAAAATCAAGCTAATCATAATGGTTCTATAATTAGAGGGAATGTTTCTATCCCCATTTTTAAAAATTGGAGCAATGAGGTTTTGCATCTAGGGTTTAGGGAAGCCTTGCTTGACTGCTAAATTGAAGAGCTTGTGTTTGAGAGGAATAAGGATAAGCCCTCTGATTTTAAAAATTTCATCTTGGTATCCTTCAATGTCCTTAGCTTTCCAATTTGCAAGTTGTTGAACCCTGAACTCTATGTTATCTAAAGAAAAAACTTCATCCTTTGTAGGGACAATAAGAATGGTGTCCAGGGCATTAGGGAACTCGTAAGGACTTTTAAGGGTGGAATTTGGTTGCAAAACTTCTTAGGACCCAACTTAGATAGTTGTGAAAGATGCTCTTTCCTTTTATTGATATAGTACATTTTTTTCCCCTTTTAATTAGGGATTTGTATGTATTGATCTTATCGAGTTTTAAGTACTCATTAGAAGCATCCTTGATGGATTTCCTAGAAATTTTACATTCTTTATCATACCAAGGGTTGGTCATTATATTATTTTTTTTATAGCACACCTCGAAAGAAAACTTGTTAATAGAAGTGGAAAGGGTAGTTGTAAAATTATGATAGAGTTATTCAATGTTGTCCTTATAATTCTGGAGATGTAATTTACTATTTAAATCATTTAAGAAAATGTCAACTTTACTTTTTTCAAAGTGAAATTTCCTTTGTTTATCAAAATTATCTTCAATGGCACTCATGTGCATGGAAAAGTTTGGAGTTAGGGTTAAAGGTTTATGACCATAGTCGGGTTCATGGTCATTTAAAAGGTCAAAAGTTGTTATTTGGTTGGAAACAGGGATATCAGATATGACATAATCTATGACACTATTACCTATGCCATGAATGCAAGTCATCTAGTTGGATTTTGGCCACTTCATTACTCCATTGCAAATTATCAGGTCTTGAGAGTTGCAAAGCTTGACCAACTCAGTACCAAAAAAACTCTCAATTAGTTCTTTAGAGATTCTTTTGTAGCTATTAGATAAAATAAGGTCCTCATATAGCCATAAAGGATTATGGTTGGAACCAATGCTTAAAAGAGTAGCTTATTTAATTCCAGTCCTAGAATTAAAGTCTCTTAGAAGGAGGATATCACCTTCATTTTTCAAACTATAAATATATTGTTCTAAATTATTATAGGGACAATTTCTATCTAGATTGTTTTTCTTATAAAAAGTAGAATTAATAAGTGTAAAATAGGAAATTGCTATATACATCTTCTTAGCATTGGTGTGTGAAATTTCTATCCAATTGTACTCATTGAGAGGGTAGATCTTATGAAGTTAAATGTGAGGAGAAATTTTCTTTTTAATATAACAAACTATGCCTCCTATTTCTCTACGGTGAGACTTTTTGTTCCATGTTGACCAGAAGACAAATCCTTCTATGTTAGGAACCTTAAACTCTATATTTAATTTTAATATTTTAATATTTTAATTATTTTTATCTAAAAGCTTCTCTTAATGCTTTTCCAACACATAAACAAAATTCTAAAGAATTGTAAGTAACGCCTTACCCTTTTAAACTTAGATAGACTAATTCTAGATGTTAATAATTATCATCATCATGATTATTTTTTTTTAAATTATTTTATTATATATATATATATATATATATATATATATATATATATAAACTTAAACAGTTTTATAAAAATATATATATACATATTTTTAAATTAATTTATCTAAATCTTCTAGAAAAAATATAATTTTTTTTAAATATATAAAATATATATTTAAAAAAGATAAAATATGGTGATTTTGGAAAGATTCTCTTAATGCTTTTCGAGTATAGAAACAAAATTTTAAAGAATGACAAGAAATCATCATCATAGTGGACGTTAATTATCATGATCATCATCATAAAAATTTAATTAAAAGTTTTACATTTGAAATTTTAAAAATGCAAACTCGGATTAATATTAAGAAAAAATAAAAAGATATAGGTATCTCATTGATGCTTAATTTTGCCTAAAAGATAATAATCTAGATAATTTTGAGAAAATTAAACAAAAACTTAATTCCACTCTCATAAAAGATAATCAGCTCGATTGAAAATCAATTTTTTAATAAACTAATATTAAAACATAATAAATATATTTACATGTATACATTTCATAAATATGAAAATGTATATTTTATTTAAGCTTTAAGAGAATTTTAAATTCATAATAATTAAATTTATCTTTTAAAATTTAGTGATAAAATATTTTTTAAATATTTTTAATTATATATATATATATATATATATATATATATATATATATATTATTAACAATTTTCAGCCATATATTAATGGGATTGTAAAAATTTTCCAAAACAAAAATTAATATCGCTAAATTTTGTTGTTGTACTTTTACATAATATAAAAAACATGAAACCATGTTTTTACTTGATAAATATCTTATAAAAATATTTCAAACATATTAACACATTAAATACAAATTGAATATAAAAAATAAGGCATGTGTTTTTTTTTATATTTAATTGAAACACAGATTTTTTTATCTAACTTTTACTAACTTACCATATGAATTTGATACTCAATCTATTATTTAAAAAAATATATAACAATATAAATATTTTAATTATATTCTTATTTTTATTAAAAATATATAAAGATAATGAATACATACATCACGATTTTTTTTTTCTTTAAAAGATATAAAAATATTACCATATATACAAATTAAATATAAAAATGAAATAGATTTCTTATCTAACCTTTACTAAAAATAGTTTGGAAATAAATTTCATATTTATTTTTAGTTACTCATTTAAAAACAAATGATGATGACAATGATTATTAATGTCCACTAAGACTCAATTGGTTTATCTCACCTTAAGAGGGTAAATGATTACTAGTGATTCTCTAGAATTGTGTTTTTGTGCTCGAAAAGCATTAAGAGAAGCTTTTTAGGATCACCATAGTTTTGTTGAGTTAAGAGATAGTTTTGTTGAGTTAAGAGATTAGAAAGGTTGGTAGTGTGACAAATATTTTGAAAATGACATCTAATCTGGGTATAGGGTGGACAATCTAAGAGAAAGTGCTTTTCATATTCAACCTTCTTAGTGTCACAAAGATGACACACACTTTCATCCCATGGCAATTTAGGAATTGACCAACTCCCAGTTTCACTATGGAGTTCGTGAGAATTTGTTCTTATATTAGCAATGCTTATTTTTTTCTTTACACTTGAGAAAATAGAGATAATTTTGATCTTCTAGATTAGGGTTGATTACATTCTTATAAAACCTTAATTTTCTTTTTTCCTCTAACTCTTTGTCACACCACATTTTCTCCTTAAATTTTGATTTGATGATTTTTATAATAGTATCTTTATTCTGCAAAATGGTGTCTTCCATGATTTTCCAATAGTTTAACCAAGACCGAACATCTTTATGACATCCCCGCTTGAGTTGATGGTGGTTACGACTCGATTTTGAAGTAATTTTGGGAAGCCTTTTGTCTTCCATGTTGTTTAACTTGTTCTTATATATTAGGTATATAGTCATAGTCGTGCTCTCAATGGAGGAGAGGCTTGTTTCTAAGAGGAGGATGAGATAGGGTGTATATCCTTTAATTTTAAGATTATAGGTTATAAAATTCTTTTGTATTTGCTCTATCCTTCTCGAAGATTCACGAGAGATAAGTTACAACCCCAGACTTCACAACCATAAAGAATAATAGGTGTAACAAGAGACTCAAAGATGAGTTTCTTCTTATCCCAACTCTAAGGAATCAGTTGAAGCCTGATTTACAATTGTTTTCAAACCCATAATAAGTTTTCCATCTCCTAGTAATCATTTTCTCAATGTTATAATTCCATTTGAGCTTGTGGTGAATATCAATTCCATGATATTTGTATGAATTCACTTCCTCCAAGTTGTTGTTGTCATATACGAAGGTATCATAAGTGATCTTATTAGATTTAATAATCATGACCTTAGTGTTATCAGTATTAATAGTTATACCCATATTGAAAAAAAAATCATTGAGGATTCTTAGTTGGTTTTCAAGATCATGGGGACTCCTTTCCATAAGAACGATATCATCGTGTTAAAGAAGAAGATTGATGACTATACCAATGAGAGTAAGGCTGACACAACCTGGTTTTTCCAAGAAATCTTCTAACTTGTCAATGTGTATTCCAAAAAGGGTAGGGGACAAGGGAAAACCTTGTTTGACTCCAATATTGCAGTCAATCTCTTTTGACCAGCCCTTAGTGTTTTTAATCTTAGAAATAACGTTCTCATACATCCTTACTGTAGCAACCCTAAACTCGAGAGACACGTTTATCTCTGTCAACCTATTCCAAAGGTTTTTCCGAGGAACCATGTCAAAAGATTTTCTAAAGTCAACAAAACAACAAAAAATATTGGTTTTAGTAAATTGCAAAACTCCTTTGCAATGATCCTAAACGTAACAAGATGGTCCACAATTGAATGATATCTCCTAAATCTAGCCTTACCTTTAGCTCTTTTACCATGAATTTCTAGCCAAAGCTTAATATTCTTTTCCAAAATAATTCAAAAAATCAGGTTAATCATAATGGTCCTATAATTAGAGGGAATGTTTCTATACCCATTTTTTTAAATATGAACAATGATGCTTTGCGTCGAGGGTTTAGGGAAACCCTGTTTGACTACTAAATTGAAGAGCTTGTGTATGTGAGGGATAAGGATAGGCCCTCCAATTTTAAAAATTTAAACTTCATAGTCTTCAATGTCCTTAGCTTTCCCATTTGCAAGCCGCTTAACCCCGAACTCTATGTCATATAAAGAAAAAAAATCTTCA
Organism: Picea sitchensis; assembly: GCA_010110895.2. Classification (NCBI taxonomy): domain Eukaryota; kingdom Viridiplantae; phylum Streptophyta; class Pinopsida; order Pinales; family Pinaceae; genus Picea; species Picea sitchensis. The sequence continues at coordinate 100,029 of SNQJ01S0020242.1, forward strand.
TTTGTAGGGACAATAGAAATGGTGTCCATGGTGTTAGGGAACTCACAGAGACTTTTAAAGAAGGAATCCGAGTCCCTTAAGAGAATCCTATTATTTTCTTTAGTATTGTTGTTTAGAATTTGGATCGAGAACTTCTTAGTATCCATCTTATATAGTTGTGAAAGTTGATCTTGTATTTTATTGATATAATACCTTTTTTTCCTTTTAATTAGGGATTTGTACCTATTGATATTATTGAGTTTTAATGACTCATTAGAAGCATCCCTAATGGCTTTCCTAGCAATTTTACATTTTTTATCATACCAAGGGTTGGTCATTCTATTATTCTTTTTAGAGGATACCTTGAAAGAGAACTTGTTAATAGAAGTGGAAAGGATAGTTGTAAAATTATGATAGAGTTCTTCAATGTTGTCCTCATAAGTTGGAGATTTAATTTACTATTTAGATCCTTTAAGAAAATGTCAACTTTACTTTTGTCAAAGCGCAAATTACCTTGATTATTAGAATTCTCTTCAATGGTGCTCCTATGCATGGAAAAATTTAGAGTTAGGGTTAAAGATTTATGATCAAAGTCTCTTTCATGTTCATTTAAAAGGTCAAAAGTTGTTATTTGGTTGGAAACAGGGATATGAGATATCAAATAATCTAAGAGACTACTACCTAGACCATGAATACAAGTCATCTGGGTGGAGTTTGGCCACTTCATTACTCCATTGCAAATTATTAGGTCTTGAGAGTTGGAGAGTTTGACCAACTGAGTACCAAACAAATTCGCAATTAGGTCTTCAGAGCTTCTTTTGTAGCTATTAGATAAAACAAGGTCCTCATCTAGCCATAAAGGATTATGGTTGGAATAAGTACTTAAAAGAGTAGTTTGTTTAGTTGCAGTCCTAACATTAAAGTCTCATAGCAAGAGGATATTACCTTTATTTTTCAAACTATAAATATCTTTCTAAATTATTATAGAGACAAGTGTTATTTAGATTGTTTTTCTTATAAAAAGTAGAATTAATAGGTGCAAAATAGCAAATTTCTATATATATCTTCTTGGCATTGGTGTCTAAAATTTCTATCCAAATGTACTGATTTGATCTTATGATGTTGAATGTGAGGAGAAATGTTCTTTCTAATATAACAAGCTATGCCTCCTATCCCTCTACGATGAGATTTTTTGTTCCATGTTAACAGACCTTAGACTCCTCATGCTCCCAAGTTTCAACTAGACATAATATCAATATCACTCTCGATTCCTCATGCTCCCAAGTTTCAACTAGACATAATATCAATATCACTCTCGATCCAACTTATCATAGGACCTTTGCGCCATGGAAAGCCACGAATGTTCCAAAAAAGAAAAAAGGATCCCGAGTGTCCCAAATTCCTATTTATTGTTATCCTTCTCCTCTCGGTCCTTAACAATAGCTTTTGGATTTCTAATTATTGCATGTTCTCCTTCTTTCCTAGCTTTTTTTTATCGTTTGAACTTCCTTCTTTAAATCAGCTTGATCTTTGCTAATGCAATCTTCATTTATAAATATTCCTAACCCTTTTAAACTACTAAATATACTATATAATAATACAAATATTCTTATTATATTCTTATTTTTATTATATATATACATTAATATTAACATCAGTCTAAATCCATTTTAATCCCAAATCTATCTATTGCTAAGTCTAAATCCATTTTAATCCCCAATCTATCTATTGCTAGTTCATAAGTATCAAATCTCTCAATGAATACGCCATGAATAAATAGAACCATGTGTGCCGATAAGCAATAATGAAATCAAATTCGGGGTTCAATATCAAAATACACAGAGCTGTATTCCATTGTCCACAAATGATAGATTTCATAACTCGTCAAGGTGCGGGCATGGGGAATCTTCAAATCCGAGGCCAAATTCCGTGGCTGCAACCTAACCGTAGAAAATTGCGACCACAGAAGTATGGAGTTTTTCAAGGTTTTAACGGTTTCCATGGTTTTTGCAAAATACACTTTGAGCAGTTGATCTCTTTGCTCCGGATTTTGTTGTTATGTTCTTCGGCAATTAATTATAAAATCGTGAATTATGTAATGGAACCAATTAAATATAAAATCATGAGCGTTTTTATCCCCTTATTTTTATTAAAATATACATCAGTATTTGATCGGATATACCGGCAAATGTGTAAACGTAAGATAAAAATGTTCAATACTACACTATTACGATCAAAATTTTAACGGAAATTTGACTTCCTGTATTAGTTTCAGTTAGCAAACTCCCAAAGTTATAGTTCATCGATACCTCCAAAAATCATACTTGACCGTTTTGGATTTGTGGTTAGACGAAATGATCTAGAGTCAAAGAACACAGACAGACAATTACGTCCCGGATAAGCCTACCCCACGCACAGTCCCAATAAAGATCTAGAGACTGGATAAATCATATCAAGACAGAAAGAAATTAACAATCTATAGCAATGGACCACCCAGTTGCTACACCAATTATCAGTGGCCAAACAATCACAAAGTTGGCAGCCATGTATGCATTCATTGCTTTACAGTTTAGTTGGGCGAAGAGTCAATGATTTACATTCTCATCATTAATTATCGATGAGTACATTAGCGCACAACCTTCTACTTCAACAAATGCCAAAAGTTGGACGACGCCAAAAATGAATTCGGCTGCTTCTGCAAATTCAAAATGGTGGATTGGACTTGGCATTGTCACAGTATCATAGAAAAATGAGATACGTGAAAAATGATGGTTTCACAGTTCAATGATACCATTCCTTGACCCCCACTTGTACCACAGCTTCCTGTAAAATATACATGGGACCAATCCATCAATTCTCTTTTTGAAAACCATTCTCCAATAAATTTGATGGGATATGGAAAATAATTTAAAATTTAGCGTTGTTCTCTGGATGTATGAAAGTATTATTCTTCAATCTCTGTGCTCACTGACATTCATATCGCTTCTGGTTGTTGCGTAATCAACATGAGTATTTCATCAAAAGTGTACTCCATATATGGATTTTTATTTCATGGATGGTTGTGATAGAATGAAAATAACTAAAATGCATTAAATATTTTACATACTCATATTTTTATTTCAAGTGTCTACATATTTTTATTTCAAGTGTCTACAACCTAGTTGACACATATTTGTGATCAAAGTACTTAATAGAGCACTTAGCAGTTAATATTCATTCATATTTAACCCGTATCCACATCTAAGGGGAAAACCTTAATAACAGAACAACCTAGTATTTAACAAGATCTAACACATCCAAACACTTAGCATATAGAAATATATTAGATCTAGCATTCATTCACATCACTAAGCACCAAGCTACTATATCAAATACATCTAACATATTGTTACACTTAAGCATAACTCACATAAAAACCATAATGCACAAAGCAACCACAACACAGAATATAAGTGGTTCACCCCAACCTGGGGCTATGTCCACCCACTCTTCTTCTCCTTATTATCTTCGTTCAATGCACAAAGCCACAAAATCCACTCTGCATAGGACAAGAGATATGTGCACCTCTCCAGATCCTCCTTCCCCGAGTTAGGTCACAGTACAAAGCCTTCTTACACAGTCTGCACACCATCCTCTTACAATCACTTGCATTTAGCTATGCATGTCTTAACGCATGGTAAGCACAAAGCCTCTAGCTCCTCACTAAACCACAAACATTCACTATTACTACTACTACTACTACTTTCTTACATCGCCTAGATATCTATTTATATATTGCAAATGGGGCCTAAACATAGGTAAACCCATGGGCCGACATCTCATACCCATTACATAAACCCTAAACCCAAAATTCCCTAACAAGGGGTCAAGATCCCATGATCTCAGCTTCAGCTTCACCTTGCACTCCTCCTTCGACCAGCCTGTCGAAGTCCAAAAGGGTCAAACATGACCAAGGATCACCAAAACTTGGTCAAGGGACAACACTTAGAACGAAAGAGATTGGTTCAAGAGAAATCTTTATAGAACGGTAAAAGCGAAGAAGAATTGAAGGAATTGTCTTCTACACCAAATTCAAAAAACATATGTGTAGTGGAAGTCATTCATCAATTTCTCATTGTTGCCATCAATATGGTTTTTTTGGTGCATTTGAAAAACATATAAGAGGTATAGGTTTGAAATTTCTAACCAAAATGGGTAATGAAGGAAAGGGCCTTGGAAATAAGGGCTAAGGTATCGTTAATCCCATAGAGGTTGTGGAAAGACCTCATTATTTAGAATTGGGATATGGTGAAATGGAGATTGGAGAATGCTCCAAAACATTGGAAGCAAGTGATGCTTCAAATGACCAACTTAATTCATCGCGGGAACAGTTCACGAAAAGTGATGGTGTATCACTCCATAATGGTGATAGTGAATGTAAATCATCCCCAAAGAAAAGTGAAGATAAGAAAGAGAATTATAATGACCTCTGCCCTTTCCATTACCCTGATCGCATGGATATAACATATGACCCGGGTCTTAGCACTGGTCGACCGGGATAGCCCACCAACCATGGCGTATAACCAGGAGCTTCAACCAAGCAGGATAACAGTTATGGCATGTGGGAGACTTAACCCTCGGCCACATGGACACAACATACGACGAGGAGTAGGGATCCACGGGTCAGTGCACCAACAACCTAGTGCAGGGCCACATGGAGGGTGACATACGACGAGGAACCCGCATGAAGCGGGATACACCCTTATAGTTTGCTAAATAGTGGGTTTTTGACTATATGTTATGATTTTAAATGGATTTTCATCATGTTTGGGGGGATTTAATCCATTTTTGGAGGATCTTGAGCCCATTTTGAGGCCAGATCTTGGGGAGAAGTTGGCAGGTTGTTACCCACTTCAAGTTTATATAAACTATAGGTTCTTGAAGCCAAAAAGGCAGGTTTAGATAAGGAAAATGCTGATGAATTGTTGAGGCAAAGCCATTTTTATGCAAGGAAGCCATTGAGGAGACCACCTTTGTGGGCCATTTCTGGGAGCTTCGTTCATCCGTTTTCAATGCCGTCAGTTTTGATGGGTTCTTGAGATATATAAGAACACAACTAGCTCATTTTTGTAGTCCATTGGCACTTTTATGATGTACATTTGAAGCTTCAAACAGAAATAAGAAAGCTTCACCCATTGAGACAAAGGCCCGAAGACGTAGGTGAGATTTCCAACTCTGTTATCACTTTGGTGTTTATGGTTTGTTGTTTGTTTATGCTTATTTCTAGATATGTATATTGATTAATGGCTTCTATGTTTCCTCTTTAATTCTTCCTCTTTCATTCAATTCCTAAATGGTAAAATAACTCATGTGCAAAATAACTCAACCATTGTCCATTTCTTACAACAACCTGTTCCTTTAAATTGTTTTCTATAGCTCTAATATTGTTTACTAATTCATCAACTCGTAAGAAGTAGGTTGTTATGTCTTCATCTTCATTCATCTTCAGTTGTTCAAACTTTTCTCTAAAAATTTGAAGTTTGGCTTCCTTGACTTTCTCATCTCCTTCTTGTATGTTCTTCACTTTGTCCTAATTTTCTTTCACGGAATCAAAATGCATAACCTTCGTGTATATTGATTTTGTTAGACCATTCATGAGTGCATTTGTAGCTCTTGAATTTTTTTTTTTCAAGTTTCTTTCCATCTTTATCTGTTGGAGGAGTGGTTGATGCTTTGTATCCATCTATTACCGATCACCAGACATCAAATCCTAGTGCCTACCTGTGTGTTTTCATTATTCTTCTCCAGAAGGCATAACCTTCCCCATCAAACTGTGTTATCCCAATTTTAGATTAATCTATGATATCGTTCTAGTTGTTAGAATTCCTTTTGAAGGACCCTATATGATACCAATTGTTGGATTATTGAGAGGGGAGGTGAATCCATAGTAGTGTTTTTTAATCTTTTTTAACCACAATGTATATAAGTGTTGTTAAAATTATGATCGAGTTACAAATATCATTCAACAAGTGCAGAATAAATAAACCATGAACAATGATAAATCATACACATACACAGTACACCAATATTTTTACATGGAAACCCAATGGGGGATAAAACCAAAGAATTGGAACTAACACAATTCCAAATGGAAAATCTTGAATCATTTCGATTCAACGGAATAAGTAGGGATAATATCTATCTTGGATAGTACCTTGAATTTGCTAGATTTCTTCAACATGATCGATAGCTACTTGTTCTTAAAGTAAGTCATACATTGATTAAAGGTGATAAGATCGATTGTTTTCCTTCCTCCTACTATGAAGGAGATAAACCCTTGCTATGATTCTTCTATGAAGGAAGGGTGGGAGAGAAACCCAAAATGATTTTTCTTATATGTCTTTAAGAAGTCCATTCATTGGAATCACCAACTTCCTTTGTTTTCTAGTTGCAACTAGAAAGAGGCTCCAACCCTATTCTCAAGATAAAAACTGAGGGAAGCTCCAACGACCCAATTATCTGTCTCTAACCAGAATGAGGCTACGACCACCTATGTTCTAAAACTAAAACTAGAAGGTGGCTACAACCACCTATCCTTGCCTCATCCAACTACCCATAAGTATAAGTTTCAAATGTAGACAACTTGTCACTATCACTGAATCAACTCTGTCACTATCAAAACCGTCACTAAAATTCTGTCACAACCTGTACCAAGCTTCTTCAAAAATTTTGTACATATTTGTGACCTGTAAATTCTGCAATACGAGGATTTATGCACCTTTTATTACTACAACTCACGGGTATCCTCACATCTATTTGTTGCAAATCGTGGACTAGAACAAATATCTTCTAGTATCACAAATGTTTTCACTGTCACTCGATTTGTGTCCCTGTCTCATTGTCTGTCATTGTCTGATCACTCTGTATCTCCTCAGAAACTGGCTGATTTGATAGAAACAATACCCATCCAATATCCATGTAGATATAATACATCCATGTAATAGGTTCATCCATATTTCTCACTGAACTCATGTGATATAAGAACCTCTTACATTACCCATACATCAAACCGTCATTGTTGTGCAAATCCAATATGTACTATGTCTCAACCATAAACTCTCAAACATGTACCACTCAATCATATACCAAAAACACTGACAAATGCTTCTCACAATGCACTACAAGATATGTCAATAAATCAAACTAAGTGCACCAACAATGTAGTTCACCATATCTGCGTCAATCAAAGCTATGTACCTAATGACATCTCAAGGAAAATGCACAAGCTCAACCATGTGCTAGAAAATGCCTCAGTTATATCCCAATAAAGTGTGCCAATGATAAACATAAAGTATACCATCACTGTACCTCTATATATCTACCTTATGAAACATATATCATACAACCATTGATATCCCAAAGCATCTAATAACCCTCATATGACCATATATACCTCAAGCTATTACAAATATCCAATAATGTAACATACCTTTTTTATCTTGTAACTGGATATGTCATACCTGAATAATGTCACACCTTTCTGTAGCCACTTCTCAGCTCTCTAACTTGTCATTGATGATAGATCAAATCTTGTTTTTCAGCTTTGGAAACACATTTACGCTCTATGTTTAGTAAACCCATGGGTATCCCCGCTTTGTCCCATTGTGGTGCATAGATGTATACTTCCTTCTAGTACTGCAACCTACATATGTCTTTAGTAAAACCCTAGTTCAATACCCACAGTATCGACCCTTCGAATATGCAACTTTGTCGTTGCTTCAGACTCACTGTTGTAGATTTGTCAATGATACCTTTTCATAACATTTCACAAAATAAATATTCAATATGTTAAAATTTAGGTGCAAATAAGATACCCTTGCTCTTTTATTTATATTCTCCAAGTAGCTTCCTTTAGGAGTTATCTTCTAACTGTTTTACCCACTTTCCTTTTTTTAGGGATAACCCACTTCTAACTACTTTACCCACTTGCAACCACTTTACCATAAATATAAAACTCACAACTTCTTGTTGCAAGTAATTTATTTTTAATTATTTTCTTATTGAAACAACTTTACCCATGATTAACTTCTACTTACAACCACTTTGACTAGTAAACTTCTTCTATGAGCTTCTAAAATAATTAACTTCTTTGACTTTCTAAGGGATCCTAGATTACTCATGATGGTTCTCCAACTTCACTATCTCTTCAACCATGAGGAACTACGTGATGTACCACATATCAACGGAAATGGCATGAAATGTATTATCCATCTATGAGAGTCTTTCCTGCAAATTCAGTGATCTTCAATACATTATTCCTCAAGAAAACATGGGATACTTATCCATACCTTTAGGGATATCAGAATATGATACTCGACTTGCTTCAAGGGTTGGCATCAATGAAAACCAACCCAATTAATCAACATGATTACCAACAGGAAACCCACAGACATACATGGTTTTCTCTCCTACAAATTGTGTATACCCTATACACAATTCTTCCTTCTACAACCCCACGTATATACGTTCTTCACCTATTTGTAAACCACGTATGAGTACATAAAATTGGTACGTTCACCTATGTACACTTCTCTCTCTGCCACCTTCTTTCTCCTAGTTGAGATCACTAATCTTCCTTGACATAAGTGTAGACTCACTTAAGTCAACTCCATTCTTCCACAATGATGATCCAATGTTACAATGACATCTCTCCTTTATATAGGAGTCCAATAAGTGAGTTTAGGAGCCTTTCCTAAACTCAACAATTAATTAAAATATTTTAATCCTCTTTGTGGGTGTGCCACCCCCACATAAACCCACAAATTCCATCAACTTTCCCATGAGGCCCTAGCTTCATTTCTAGGCCGATTTCACTGAAGAGAAAGTAAAAATTAGTGCAAACACAAATTCCCACATGCCTAGAACCTTGGCCTTTAGTGGGAATACCTCCCAAAGCTAAAAAAAATCAACAAAAACAATTAAATGCTTATCTTTATAAAATAGTTGTGTAACTAGATTCTTGGGAAGGACATTCCACCCAACCATACATTTATTGTTCTAAATCTCAATGGAAATTCACCCTCGATATGGGGATAGAAATCAACAATAAAAGGGTTTCTCCTAGGTCCATTCATATCTCAATATTCCACAACCCACTGGTATTGTCCTACAACTATCTTGAATTTCCTCCAGCTCTCTTCCTCTTGACCTGCCCAACCCAAGGAATGTACCCCTTTACTTCTCTTATTCCATTGGGCATCCCATTTATTTATCAAGGTTTCTGTGGAATAGGTAACTAGGAATATCTCTATTGGGAACTCAAGAGAACTCATTGTCAGAAAAATTGCCAGCAACAACAACAACACTTGTTGCTACAGTGCAACTCACACAAGAGTACTCTTTAGGCCTAACAACTTGTCTCTTCAATATTTAGTTCCAAATATCTCCAAAACACTTCAGCATGCTCCAAAATTCGCTGGTCCTTCTTTCTCTATCTTCTATGTTCTTTTTTTCTACTCTCCCCTTGTTGTTCATGTAAAATTGAACGTGTAAAAACTGTGTGTAATTGCCCATAAATATTTCCTCTATTTGCCAAAAATAATTGAATTACCACACTTCCCAATGTTTATTGTACTTCAACCCCATAATATCAAATAAGTACGGGATGTGACTCTCACACCCACCCTTTTACATGAGTTTAATTATTGGGCTCTCATACACTCAAACGCAAATTAGAAGTTATCCCCAATGATAATAAAAATAAAAATAAATGAGTTGAATTAATATCCACAATTAATTTCCCCCTTGGGCCCCTCTTAGACACTCTCTTCTCTTGTGGAAAACTCAACCTCCATCTATGTCCATATACCCTAGTAGTTGGCATCACATTTTATTTATTTTAAAACATAAAATATGTTCACATTTACATCGTTTGGCCATAGCCACATTCATATATACATTATGCATAAATTAAACTGGCGATTATAGTGGGGATGCTATATTCCCTCTCCCCTACAATTTTTCATCATCCTCGATGCACAACAATATGTCAAATACACATACAAATTTACACCACTTTACAATATTCAAAAAATAAATAAAATTATGCAATTTTTACCCTCCAACAATAGTCCCAACCAAAATCTCATATTTCTCCAAACGTGCTAACCCAAGAACCATGGCCCCTTCGCTGCTCTTACTCCACCATGCTGCACCATTCTTTTATCAGGGTTGTCAATGCATGTGACCATAATTTTAAGATGTGTTTTTCAAAACTCTAACTGCCCAAAAAATGGGGTCTTGCATTTTCAATTTTTGTTTTCTTCAAAATTGACAAAAAATGGCGAATATTCCTCCCGCATAGTTTCTTCATGTTCCCATGTTGAATCTTCAAGACCAAAGCAGGTCCATTGAGTCAACAAATAGTTCTTATAGTAAGCCAAAGTATGATATCAATACTACCCAAAATATCACTACTAGGAGATCAAAAAAGTTGTATGAGTTAAGAGAAAATATGTCCATGTACACACCAAATTTTGTTCAATTGTTGGAAGGTAGCGATGAATTCCCTCTTCCTATCCATATGCAAAGTAAATACCAAACCTATTACAACTGATCTTTGTATGGCGCTTGGCAATCTTCCATGCTTGTGCCTGATGTTGGAATCAAACTCTCTTTTTGTGGTAATACTTATATGATTTCCAAGGCTAAAATAGAAGTTGAAAATATTGGGTTGTTTATCCGTTCACATGTATCCATTCCTCACAAAACATCAACGAAACTTATTCCAATTTGTGGTCCTCTTTATAGTCAATCTAATTACTTGAATATTGTCCAATACAAACATAGCATTTCCATGAATAGAATGTGCATGAACGGTTATGCTTATGAAAAATTTAATATGAAAAACCTATTATACATCGACGGTCATCCACGAACTCATGGGAACATTGTAGGATTCATAAATGGCTATAGGTCCTCATTATTTGGTGGAAATTGTTCCTTTGAGGAACACTCCAATGAAAAAGAGTTCTTTATGAAAATGAAGGCATCCATATTTGTTGTTGTGCATGCAATACATAGTTTGTCTCCGGGTGATGAGTTGTTAATAAACTATAACTTTTTTAGACCACCAACCGCTCGTCAAAAACACCCTGCATTGGGTCTACCTTTAGATTTCTCCTTCGGGTGTAAGAAAAATAAACATGATTGAGTAATTGTATTTTTGTATTTTCAGTGGAACTAATGTAAATGTATTGTTTAATTCGACATTTGTTTTATGTAAAGTGGTTGGTTGCATGTTATAATCATTACATCAAGGATGGGGACTAAGCTC
>SNQJ01S0020242.1:111462-134620 GCA_010110895.2 Picea sitchensis
ATATATATATATATATATATATATATATATATTAATATAAAATTAATTTAATTTAATATTCTTTTAACCTTGAAAAATTAATTAATTTTTTAAGTAACGAAATCAAATACTTACATTTCCTTATGAGGAGATTCATAATTCAGTTGGCGGTGGAGAAAAAAATTCATAAAGTCATTTAAAGAAAATTGTGTATATTAAAATTCATTATTAATAATAATTTCATTTTCATGTTTAATGATTATAGTTTTTTTTAAATTCACATTTAAAATTCATTGTTATTAATGATTTAGTTTTCATATTTTATAATTATGATTATAATATATTTTTTAAAATATATAAATTATAAATTTAATTATGAACAATTGTTATAAAGTTATCAATAAAATAAATGAGAAAATAACATTTCATACGACTAATTTTTTTTTGTAAACATGTTTAATCAACATTCTTGATGGAAATTAAACAATTCACCTCGAAGAAGAATTAAACATTATATGACATTAACAATTATAAGTTTTTGCAATTACAATACAAAGTAAACGATTTCATAAAAGTAAAGTAAGACATTATATGACAACTATAAATTCTAATGAGTGATTCATCTTAAGTCTAATTTAAAACAAAGAAATCATTAGCATACTTATAATACATCTTATAAATCAAACATCAACATGAATTAAAAAAATACAATATACATGTGTGTTATACTGTTTGTAGAGCACCAGTGTGACTGAAAGCACACCAGTGCAGTTGTTACATAAAAATGCATCGAGAAACAATTTAATTGACATAATACATATGAAAACTTCCATAATTAAAGTTTTATGTAGGTTTTTCTTTGTAGAGGCAATCACTCTTCTGTGCCTCTCATAATTTAGCACATGGACTCAATCCTTTGCCACTTTCTGAGTTCTCTTCCTCGCATCGCCTCGTTCGTGGGCTGCTCGTCTTTCTCCAAGATACCATCCTTGTCATTCATGCAGCCATAATATGAATTAACATCAATTCTACTTTAAATAACATACCTACACCTCATGTTCTTCTCCTCGAGGGGGCGTATTGAATATCTATTTGAGGATGGGGAGGAATTTCATAGCCCATAAGTATATGTAACCATATCACTTTCCGGTGGCACTCGGAATGTCAATTTTGTTCCTTTCGAAGTCCATCATCTTGGCCTCTAATTTGGCATAATTAGGACTTCCAAGATCTACGATCATATCTTCCCAATTCCCCTTTTCCTTATTCAGCAAGAAAGGACCCTCGTGGGTGTCTTAATTATAACACTCTGTCAATCTAAAGAATGACCTAAGGTCCATATTCTATATTTAATAGAAGTTAAAAATCACATTTGGAAAAACAACCAATGATCCACAATCTTTGTTATCATTCCTTATTGCTAAATATCAAGCATTTCCTTGGCCTCGACCTACTCCTCCATGAGATATTCACCCATGTACTTACTAATAAGGTCATGATTCTTCTTCTCCAAAACCATACGCTTGATCGCTTTCTCTACTAGAAGAGGCACATGGTGTTACACATTATTTTCATCACCCTCGTGACCACTGATAGTATGTGTATCGCCTATTAGAAGAAAGATGATTGTCCCTATTCCGTGGAGGATGTTGAAGAAATAAAACTTTCCCAGAGAGATGGAATTGTGTTTTCCTTATTACAAAACCTTGTAAACAAGGATCGTTGCACCTTGCTCAGTTTTAAGGGTGCGACGATTGAGAATAGACACAGGTTGCACCACAGTGGCCTGCGAAATCGTCGCATATTGCTCAGTGTTAAGGGTGCGATGATATTTTTACAAAGGAAAAATGAGAAATTTCTCGAAGGTTCTATAATAGAATCTTCGATAGTATGCGGTGGCTTTTGATCAGTTTTGACCTCACCTCCTTTTTTTATTTGGTGGGATCATCCTAATCCCTTCATCCCTTCCCCTTCACTATATATAAGGAGGGATCTCTCATGAGAAGAGTTGGTCTAGATTATGTGTGAAGAATGTTGTTGAATATTGTGCTTGTGATAGATTTGCTTTATCTTTCCAAGTCAGGTTATGTGTAGTCTTCATACAAATCATTGGAGCAAGAGGCGTGTGTGTGTTGAGGCAAAGGGCCATCAGAAGGGACCTTGAAACATCAAGGCACAAGTTGTATTCTCTGTTTCCATCAATATAATACAATAATACATTAATTTCCTATAAAAGTGTCTCCATTTTTATTGCATAAATCCTTGATATTATGCATAGGTTCCATTAGAATATATATACCGTTTCTCTCTCCTTGTTGGTTTGTGTTTCTCATAGGTTCAACATCCCACAAACCTTGAGATGGAGAAAGGATGACACTAGCAAGGATCAAACAACAATTAAACGATATGTCGTTTATCCCTCATTAAGCTAGTATACATTACAATGGAAACCTAAGAAAAAGTTTGTATTTTGTCATGTTTTATTCTAATTTCTTTTTGAAGTTAGGGAGATTAGTTCGTGTCAGAACTTACAAATTTGTCCAGTAACACATGGGAAAATCTCTCTCTCTCTCTCTCTCCTACTCGTTTCCATTTCCCTTCTCTCCCATTTCTTCCACCTAATCCTCATCTTCCTCAAATATGAAAAACTTAATAGAAACAACCTCCCAAATCTTGATCATCAACGTGGCCTCCCTCTAGATAGACTTGATCCTATGCCACTCCTCCAACACTTTGGCCTGCATCTCCTCCTCCACGGGCCACTTGAATCTCTTCAAGATACCATTCTTGTCATCCCTGTCACCATAATGACTAGCGTAAATTTGATTGTAAATAATATAAATAGACCTCCTCTTCTTCATCTCAGAGGGCTTATAAAATATCTCTTTGATGTGAGGGAGAAATTTCTGAGCTGCACTTCTACAATTGATTACTGGAATATGAAATGTTACAATCTTCTAGCAACCAATTGTACAAGTGGGGCTCTGAAATTCCTCCCTGCCATCAAAGAGATATTAAATAACCTCCCGCAAGGTGAAGAAGAGGAGGTCTACGCATATTTTTTACAAGCAAACTAACGCCAATTATTATGTTGACATGGATGACGAGAATGGTATATTGGAGAAAATCGAGCGGCCTAAGGAGGAGGAGATGTTAGCGAGAGCATTGAGGGAGTGACATAGGATTGAGCCTATCTAGAGGGAGGTTAGTTTGATGATCAAGAGAAGGGAGGTTGTCTCCATTAAGTTGGTCATATTCGAGGAAGATGAGGATGTGGTGGAAGAAATCGGAGAGTAGGACAAGGGAACCAATACTAGATAGAGTGATAGGTTGTTTCCCATGTGACCCTTCTGGATGAGAAATCGATCAAGTACATGGTTGTAGAGAAGAATAAAAATGAGATTCTTAGTAAATACATGGTTGAGGATCTCATGGAGGAGTAGGTAGAGGCCAAGGAAACAGTTAATTTTAACGATAAGGCATGATGACAAAGTTTATGGATCATCAATTGTTTTTCCAAATGTTCTTCTTAAATTCTATTAAATATACAATATGGACCTTAGTTCATTCTTTAGGTTGACACTTTGTTATAATTCAGACATCTGCTAGGGTCCTTTCTTTTCGAATAGGGTAAAGGGGCATTGAGAATCTTGGATGGCAGAGTTTGGTAGTCCTAATTATGCCAAAATAGGGGCCAAGATGACAGACTTGGAAGGGAACAAAGTTTATGTGCTCAGTTCCACCGTTGAGGGCCCTAGTTATAGATACTTTAGGGCTACGAATTCCTCCCCATCCTTAAAGAACTATTCAATAAGTCCCCTCGAGGCGAAGAAGAGGAGGTGTAGGCATGCAATTTACAATCGTATTGACACCAGTTCATATTATGACTACATGAATGATGAGGATGATATCTTGAAGAACGTCAAGCATCCCGTGGAGGAAGAGATGTGTGGGAGAGCATTGAGGAAGTGGCAGAGGATCGAGTCTATGCACTAAATTATGAGAGGCACCAAAGGATGACCTTTTTTTTTCCTTCACAAAGTAAAACTGCAAAACTTAACTGTGGAGGTTTTCATATCTAATTTGTGAATTAAATTATTTTTCTTCTAGTTGCTCCTATTGCTTCTATTGCTATTGCACTCAACATCGTCGTCGTATCTAATTCACATAGAATCCATTTTAGGAACACACACACACACACACACACACACACACATATATACATAAAACAAATTTAAAATATAAAACACAAACATGTATAACTAATTTGTATTTATCAAAAACTAATTTTTTTTATTTTTTTTTGCAAACAAAAAGTGAAAAAGTAACTGGTGTTATTCATAACATAATATTCATCGCTTCTCGTGCTCCATATGAGACATAAGACACCGAATAACAATGTGTTAAATTTAACGCACTAGTGTGTCATTGTTAGTCAAGCACCAATATTTATAGCGATGGGTTGTGCTATATAGTGCATTGGTTAAGGGTCGTCATACAAAACAACTTGTGATGTCATTTCATAGATGAATTGTGTAACTCGAGGCAGCTGGTTCTACGAAACACACCACTTTAATATAATTTTTTAATGATAAATCAAGTGGTGTGATTTTTTATATGAAGAACACTGATACTCTATGTTCCTTGCAACACCAGATGTTTTTTAATGATGTTTTGTCTTTTATGACGCACTTGTAATGGGCACATTTTAAGAGATGTACTGCAATGATAATTTTTTAAATATTTCTCCCGACAGAACACAGTTAATCACACCGGTGCGTTTCAGTGAATTTAATACAATGATGTTTCATTTTAACTTTTTATGCATTGTTACTAGTGCATTTTTCTTATAATTCACTCATAACAGGGCGTCCCATAAAATGAACCGATATGGTAAATTATTATGTATTTTTCTCATTGTCTTGTAGTACATAATACCTATGTGTTGTATTTATTTGATGTACTTATGATGATGCATTTGAACATCTAAGCATTGGTGTATTATTCTTTAGTTGTGCATCGGTGCATATGTACCGTAAAGGTGCATGGATAAAAAAATATCCGCAAAAAACTCCAATGGCCTCCCTCCGCTAACAACCTCCATTATGAATAGTGATGGTGCATTTCTACATTTAAGCACCGGTGTAGTACGTTTTAGGTGCGCACTGGTGCATATGTACCTTAAAGGCACATACCTCCTCAAATACCTTCGACTGTCCACCTTCGCTATAAACAACTAAGAGATAAATCTTTTTGGGAGATTCCGTAAAAACATCCGCTAGAAGATGTTCTACAACCACTTTTTGATGATATACAATAAAAGATGACGACCTTTTAACAAATTTCTTTGATGGATTCTCAAAAGAGGCATTGGATCTGGAGCATGGTATCTAGAGCATCTCCATCTTTTAGGATGGACACACAGTTGATTTCCCCCATAAACCATGTATACAATTTTCTTCTTTTTGATAGTGGACTCATTGCATCATGTTTATCATATGAAGTAATTTCGCATATTTTTGTCCTTTTAAGTCATGGAACAACCATATCTTTTTGAAGATGCAACTTAGAGACTAATATTCAAAAATGTAATTAATAACCTTTTAAGTCAAGGAACACCTACATTTCTTAATGCAACTTATAACTACACAACCTTTAGTTTTGAATACCATAGAGCATATCATCATTTCTTAATGCAACTTATAACTACACAACCTTTAGTTTTGAATACCATAGAGCATATCATCATGTAATTTTGTTTTATATAAATAAAATTATGGATTTTTTTTTCAAAAAATATTCAAATTAAATATTAAATTTTAACTTAATGATTTTTTATTTAGTTTGAAAAAAAAATTCCTTAAAAAAAAATAACTTTTATAAACTTTATTTTTATTAATAAATATATGATATTTTAAAACATTAATATAAATTTTCTGAAATATCTCTACATATATTACTGACAATGATGGTATGACAATGATGGTATAGAAAACAATAACTTTTACCAATTCATATGTTCATCTTTATTTTTATTAATAAATATATTATACTATAAAACATTAATATAATTTTTCTTTACTTTTATTAATAAATATATTATAATATAAAGCATTAATATAATTTTTCTGAAGTATCTCTACATACATTAGTGCTAAAGCGTACATAGTGACAGGATAAAGGAAGATAAAATTAACCAAAATCACATTTGTTTTTTTAATCGATATTAACAAAATTTTGGTAGAAAAATTTACGTCTATATAATAATTTTATTTTTCAAAATTCGAACTTATAATTGGTCCATGCCTCCAAAGATTATGATGTTTTTAATCTTTCTTGCCTTGAAACCCCCTCATAAAAACCCTCATAATGGCTCAAATACAAGTTGTATTTAATATTATATTATTATTATTATTATAATCAAGTCAAATAACTGAGTTGAAAGAGTTTCTTGTTCCACAAATAAAGAGATCTCATATATCAATTTGGTGTTGGTTTTCAGATGATTTTAAAATTAAATTATTATTATTATTATTATTATTATTATTAAGTTTCATAACATCAAATATTTAAATCACTCAATGAAAAACATACATCAAAAACATGCATCAATTAATAATTGAGTTGGTTAAACGTTCTACCTTTTGGTTTCTTTGGCAGGAATTGGTTAGAATCCGGCTATGTAAATTTGGACAAAATCTCTATTTTCTGTTGTTTAAATTGTTAGCCACTCAAATCTACAGATCCAACCATTCATAACCAGATTTCGAACCTAAAAAAATTGCCAAAAAACCTCAAAAAAAAAATAAAACATTTAGACTACTTCATTAATAACATTGTGATTTGGTGTTATATAATGATTCACACAAGATTTTTCACAATCCTTCCTTATCTGCCTCTTCTATGAACGTGAACTCATTGATTTGGATTTGATGGTTCAACGAAATGTAGTAGAGTCAAAGAACAAAGACAAGGACAGTTACATCTGGGATGAGCATACCCCACGCACAGTCCGGAGGATAAAGATACAGAGACTGCGTAAAGGAGATGAAGAAACCGAGAGATTAACAATAAATTGCAATGGACCACTCAGTAGGGATACCAATGATAAATGGCCAAACAATCACAAAGTAACTAGTCCTTTATGTATTCATTGCTTTACATTTTAGTGGGCCGAAGAATGAATGATGAGCATGTTCATCATTCATTGCAGATGATGAACCACCTTCTACTTCTCCAGCAAATGGCAAGAGTGAAGTGGACGATTCGAGAAATTAAAATTAACTTGTCCGGTGTATAATAAATCCAAAAGGATGAAAGCAACTTGTCTGCTGTATAATAAACAGATAGCAGTACTGTATGTCGGAATATTGATATCGTATATATTATATACTGGGATATTTATGGGATATTTAAGGGATATATATACATATAAATGTTATACAAATAGAGATATAACCTTAAATACATTGCTCCTGCTGTATCATCCTACTAGCTTATATGTCACGTAATCATTATTGCTAACAGCAGTGAAATACGTAAATACAAAAACGATGGTTTCCAAGTGTAATGATTTGAGTCCTTGCCCCCCCAGTTTTCATTCAACACTCACTCCTTTCTGTTTTGTAAAACCCTTATCCAATTTTAATGGGACGCGGAAAATATACTAAAAGTTATTGTTGTTCTCTAAATGTATGAGAGTCGGTATTATTCTTCAGTCTTTATTCTCAGTGGCACGCACAATTAATCTGGTTTGTCTGTTGAGTAATCAACCTGAACATTTGATTAGAACTACTCCCTATATAGATTTTTCTTGCATGGATGGTTCTTAATAAGTGCAAGTAAAATACATAAAGTAGTTTAGATATTGAGAGTCTAAAATGTTGGATTAGATGATGATTGTCAGACTTCAAACAGTTTGATATCTTGGTTTAGATGATGATTGTGAGATTTCAAAGCGACGGGGATCTTGGATGTTGAGGAAAACATATGAACGATACTATCGGCAACTGTGGGACTTGGGACTTGCAACGACTCACAAAAAATAATCAACCATACATCTAGTCGACTGCGCCCAGAGTTTTAGTGACAATCGTTAGCACTTGACATATGGTTCAAGAGGAAACAAATTGTAAATGAATGTAATGGTCTTTTTATTTTAAAGAAAGATTGTCAATCTCTTTTCAGCTAATGGATGATGTGCCCAGAGTTTCCAGTGGCAATTTTAAGCACTTAACCTTTAATTCGGGGAAACAAAGTGGCAATTGTTACACTTAGAGGAAACAACTTGTAATCAAATGCACTGGTTTTTTAATTCATACTTTTCTTTAAAGAATATGTGACAATCTCTTTTTCAGCTCATGGATAATAGATGAATTTAGATTTATAGTCCATAGTTTCTGTGATGAAAAATGAGGGATATCTGAGTGATGATTGCCATTTGAATGTAACAATGTCACTTTGATGTATTATGCAACATAATGGTTACTGTGTTCATTTATATAAGACAATGCGTTGTGTATGTTGGTGAATTTACAATCGGAAGTTAGGATATGAGGAGTTGATTAGTGGAAGATGGTTGGCTAGATTAGGGTTTCATAAGGAAACATTGGTTTATCTCCATAATGATAACATTTTATGATGTGTAACCTGATGGATGGCCAGTTACATGGGTAATGAGTGTAGTTACATAATGATAACATTTTATGATGTGTAACATGATGGATGGCCAGTTACATGAGTAATGAGTGTAGTTACATGGGTAAGGAGTGTAGTTGAGAACAATTTTTTGGATTTAGGGATGGAAGAACAAGGATTACTCTTAAAGTGAGGTATGTTCCACGCCTCAACTTAGTGAGTCTAATCACTAATGCAAGGGTTGGT
The DNA here is from genome assembly GCA_010110895.2 of Picea sitchensis. Lineage (NCBI taxonomy): Eukaryota > Viridiplantae > Streptophyta > Pinopsida > Pinales > Pinaceae > Picea > Picea sitchensis. The sequence continues at coordinate 120,325 of SNQJ01S0020242.1, forward strand.
GTAATATTTATGAGAAGAAGTTGAAAATTGGTATATGGTGCCTTGATTTTGAAGAGGGTATAAGGATTGGAACAATATATAAGCTAGATGTCACTACTTGTTTGAGTGGGAGTGGAAATGTTACTAATGTGGAGGTATGCAAAAAAGATCCCAAGGGGTTAACTTCAAGAGATGGGAGCTAGAAGATCCATATGGTAGGTAAAGGTAAAGATTGAGTTGAACTACTACAACCCTAAAGACTGACATGAGAGCTAGAAGATGCAATGTGGGAAGCCTACCTACATCTATTTTGAATTCTTGATATATATATATATATATGAACACCTATAGGGTGATGGGCACTAAGGATAGTGCAAAAATAAGGAGGAGGGGAATGTAAAACCCCAATTTTGATCCCCAAATGTAATGTAATATAAATATGTGAATTAGGCTGGGAGCCAAATAGTACGACCGAGAACCAATGAATGTAGATGATGTAAATTAAAGTTATAAATAAAAAATACATCATTCGTTGCGAGACAAGGGGGACTAAAACAATGAGGGCTATGACTCCACGAGAGAGGAACCAAAAGGGGACCACATTCAAGAATAGTATAATATTTTATTATAAATTAAAGTCCTTACCTTAGCTTATGTATAAAGCATAAGTGTTAAATTAGATACATGCATACTTAATCCTTGTGTTTGGAGAGCTTCCCATCATTTTTTCCATTATTCCATCCATCTCTCTACCTTCGTGTTTATGTTGTTGGTACAAATTGCAAGAAAAATGGAGCCAAGTCTATATGGGGAATGGATTTTATGACTATTATGAAAATTGATACTGAGCATCCCTATAGATCCCAACATTGATATTTTATATGCTAGTCGATGATGGAGCCAAGGAAAAGGGGTGTGACATCTTGAGGGATTGCATTGTAGAGAAGGGGGTCCACTTATGAGGGTTGTGTAGACTAAAGAGGGGTAGAGAGATGGTGATTGGGATGGTCGCATGAGTGAAAAGGTTGAGAAATTAGTGGGAATTGAGTTGAGAGGGTCTTGTCCATCATTTTGGACTCATATCCCCAACACGGGGTGGCCTATTATAAGAAGAAATGTTGCAATGATGCCTACGGTTGGGAGGACCATCCCATACCAACAACCAATTGGTGTTTTTTTTTTGTTGGAAATGCCTGTCACTTTCGGGGCTATCATTTCAACCATTGGCTAAGAAACCACAACCCACAGGAATTTAAGCCGTCAAAATCACATCAGAATTGCACCGGGCCGCACCAACCCCTAACATGGTAAGATTTTTTGGTGTCTCCTCGTGACTAAACACATCGTAAGAGTATTCAACTCAAGTCTCCTAGAAAATGAAATCCACACCTTAACTAGATGTGCTAGCAAGAATTGACAACCCGTTGTTGTCTTTCATTATTCAATATAACTACTTTATTATTAGTTCTACATTTTATGTTTTTATTTGTTTACATGAATTAGCATGATTATGTATGTCAATATGCATGTAGAGTTTCATCATATGACATGGTAGAATAGTGATATGGTATCAGAGTTAATAGTATGGCAAATTTTGAAGAAATTAGAGAAATTTCCAAGTACCTCTCCATCCTAGCGAGTACTTGGGTGGCTAGGTACACTACACCAAAGTAGAAAAAGTATAAATCATTGGTGCAATCAGTGGTTCTCAACAATGGGAATATTGGTACTTGTCAAAGTTGTCTTGGAAGCCATACATGTATATTGGATTTCATTGGCTTGGGTCCTCAAAGGTGTATTGGAAGCAATTAAAAAATTGTGCTACAAATTTAATTGGTTACGAGAAAAATATAAGAAAGGACTTTTGTTGACATCTTGGAAAAAAATGGTTGTCCCCAAAGCAAATGGAGGATGGGGCCTAAAAAACCTCTTCCTTTTCTCAAAGGCCCTAGAAGCAAAAAATGTATAGAGGTTGGTCTAAGGAAAAGGAATGCATGTTTAGATAATCAAATCTAAGTACATGTACCCAACAAAAATGGACGATTGGATTAGGAACCCTATCAAATAGGTCTGTAATACCTCAATCATATGGAAATATGTGAACTCAACTTTCCAAGTGATTGGTAATTTGTTGACATGGAAGGTGTCTAGATTATTTTTGACACGAAAATGAGAGTGGAGATATAATAAAGAAATGTACACAGATATTTTGGATATACAATAATATAACATAAATGTATCAGAGATGCAACCATAAACATAGAGATACAATAATACACAATTTTCTATTAATGAGCGAAAATGTACAAAGATTGTAAAAATACAGAGTGAAAGACTCATTAGAATGGTGGCAGCGTATCTCTAAGAAGAGACGTGTCCGCTACTCTCATTTGCAAGAAGATGATTTTTACAATGAGGCTCCAAAGACATTTTTATCATAAAGAAAATCCAAAACCCTAACCCTAGAAAATGAAAATCCAACAATTTTTTGGACCCCATTTTGGGTAGTTTGGTGTATCAACTTCCTCGGGGTGTAACTTTAGCATACGATCTCCGTTTGGGGTGCACGATAGCTCGTTGAAAATGTATCTTCGAGGATATTAATTTAGTGGACTCAATCAGAACCTTCAACTATAATTGATAAGCTCAATCACAAAAAACCTTCATTTAGGCCCTCAAAATGGCCCAAGAAGTTAAAAACTACTAAAAATAGTAAATTACCAAAATTGTGAGAAAATTGTTTTGAGCCAGTTGGAAAAGGTGGGTGGCCACTGATATCCACCTTGATCAATACTCTCTCCTTAGGAATAAATGGTATCCATTGCATTGAGTTCCCGGGGGAGAGGGAAAATCATTTGTTGAATCTGCATCTTGATGAGTTGCTTTCCTTGTTGAAGAAGTTGCGCTACTTAGCTTGTTGAAGGTTGTCACGAACATGTAGCTAGAAGGGTTTCACCTTTTTAACCATTTTGTCTAGATGAGATGCTTGTGTGCAGCAAGAATCTTTACACTTTGTTGCAATCTTGTCGACCTGCTTCTGTTGGATAGAAGGTGCTTGGGCTGAGACTGTAGTGGTTGCAGTATCATTTTGTTCACCTTTTGAACATATCGTGAAAAAGATAAATTTTGTAGTATGAGATACTACCTTGCGACACTGTTTAGGTGGAACAAGTCATAACTACCTCTAGTATTCTGTAGAGATGACCCCGCAGAGAAACAATGACATTATGGGGTCAAGACTCATAAACAACATGGCACTTCCACATATATGGTTGGCCCAAGAGAACATCACATACATCCAGTGGGGAAACATCACATAATACCTCATCCTTGAAGGGATGGATGTCTTATGACAATCAACATTGTTGGATGACACAAAGATCTTGTCCCTGGAAAATCCACCTGATGTTGTATGGTTGTGGGTGTCGAGTTGTAAAAGATCCTAACTATTTGATGACCTCTGCTGAGATGAAGTTCTTCTAGCTTCCACTATCAACAATAAAATGCAGCGGGGTCCCTTTCACCCACATATTTGAATGAAAAAGGCGCTCCCCCTCTTCAGGATCTGTTGGTTCTTTGATTGAATTGTTGCGATCGCGATAATAGCGGTGGGGCCTACATCAATGATCTATCTTTTACCAGTTTTTTCATAATCATATTTTGTATCAAGTTTCGGCTCCTTGTCTTTGATCTTGGGCACCAATGACTATTTTGAGCGACATTCCTCGATGTTGTGCCAAGGGCTTTTGTGGAAATCGTATCATTTTTCGGTGTCCTTCTTTTTCTTTCCATAACCCTTCTTTTCCTATGGCTTGGAATGGTTTTAGGGAGACTGTTTGTTAGGGCCCTCTTTATCATACTTTGGTTGTTGCATATTTGCAGACCCAAACTCCTGTTTTTTCTGGTTCTTAAATTTCTGCTCAATTTTAACAACATATCGATAAGAAGCACCAAGCGATGAGATGTCCAGAAAATTCATTTCAGTTTGGATGTATCTGTGTAGAGGCCCACGGTATTTCAGAACCAAATGTTGTTCGGAGTATTTGATACCCAAATTGGTGCGCAAAGTATGGAAGGTATTGGTGAACTCCAAAACATCTTGGCCCCTCTCTTGCCACTGTTTGGTCCATCTCATGTACTGGTCCTCATAGTTTCCAACAGGGTAATATTATTTTTTCACTCCATCTACAAAAAAATCCCAAGTGGGATCGGCCCCATATATTCGAGACTCCTCAGTGGAACTTTGCTCCGAGTAAGTTTCCCACCAATGTTTGACATGGGGAACAGATTTAAGGAGTGCAAAGGTGATATTTTCCCTCTTGAAAAAATTATGAACAGAGAAATAACCTTCTAACAGATTTAACTATTTGTCTAGGGAATCCGCATCTATCTCACCTTCAAATATGGGAATATCAAAATTAACTTGTACCTTGAAATGAGAGGTGCTTCCAAAGTGGTTTTTTGTTGAATATGCGCCTGTTTCTATCGACAAGCATTGAAGGATGTGGGAAAAATTCTCCATCTTTTCGTCCCTTTGTCGTGTGAGAGATTTCTCAAGCATCAAATTGATAGAATCGTTTGCTCCATCATTTTTCTTTTCTTCTACCATGGAGGGTTTATTGGGTGTGTGAGAAAGATTTTCTTCAAGCGAGACAATATCGAGACCCAACTTGGTATACTCGGACCTCGTCGGGGACATGCACAGAAAAAAATGATCAAGAACAGCCTGCTATGATACCACTGATCTGAATTATTTTTGGCACAAAATGAGAGCGACGATACAATAAAGAAATGTATAGAGATATATCAGATATCCAAGAATATAACATAAATGTATTATAGATGCAACCATAAACACAGAGATACAGTAATACACAATTTTCTATTAATGAGCGAAAATGTACAAATACTGTAAAAATACAAAGTGAAAGACTCGCTAGAATTGTGGGATCTTATCTCTAAGAAGAGATGTGTCCGCTACTCTCATTCGCAAGAAGATGATTTTTACAATGAGGATCCAAAGACATTTTTATCATAAAGAAAATCCAAAATCCTAACCCCAGAAGATGAAAATCCAACAGTTTTGTGGACCTCGTTTTGGGTAGTTTGGTGTATCAACTTCTCGGGGGCATAACTTTGGCATACAATCTTCGTTTGGGGCGCACCATAGATCGTTGGAAATGTATCATCAAGGAGATTCATTTAGGGGTATCAATTAGATATTTTGAATATCATTGAGAAGATTGATCCCAAAAACCTTCATTTAGGCCCTCAAAATGGCCCAAGAAGTTAAAAACTGCTAAAAATAGTAAATTACCAAAATTGCCAGAAAATTGTTTTGAGCCAGTTGGAAAAGCTAGGTGGCCACTGATATCCACTTGGATAATGGGAAGATGGGATAAATTTCATTTAGATATTTATCCTTGGATAGGTAGTAAAGGCCAACAAATACTACCTCCATGGGTAACACAAGAACTTTGGAGAAAAGGTTTTTTTCACTAAGACAAATTGTGAACTAGGAGAGGTCTACAAATTGACTAAAAAAATGTCCCACCTCAGAGAAAATTGGATTGGGAGAGGATGTTGTGGAAGCTTGAAATTCATATATAGATTCCGTGAAAAATAACAATGTCAAACTAGGGGACAATGGATATTAATTGTTATGATGTATTAACCCTTTAAGGACTTATGCTCATAAATTGGGATATAGAACTCTTGTTGAGGAAGCTTTGGAGGGAAAAAAAATTAGGTGGTGGAGAATAATCTCGAAGTTAATGTGCCCCTCCAATAATAAAATATCCATTTGTCTAGCATTAAACAACAAGGCTACTACATAAGAGATTCTACGTAAGAGGTTTTACAGGAAACAAAGAAACAACTTTGTTGGCCAAGGATGTTGTAGTTTATGCCAACAAGAAAAGGAAACTATTGATCATTTACTTCTAACTTGCTTCTTTTCCAAAGAAGTATTGAAATAAGATGAAAGCGTGGCAGGGATAAGACATACATGGCAAGGAAGCAAAGAAGAAGCCTTCAGGTTTTGGTATACAAACAAGGATATAAAGAATATGATATCTTAGCCACTGAATATAGCATGGGGAGTTTGACCTGCTAGAAACCTGAAGCTTTTTGAATGATATGAAACCCTACCACCGAATTGTGCAATTCAGTCTCTTAATATCCTAAATGCTTATCCTTAGGTAGAGGAAAAACAAAATTGATTGGTCAATCACAACATAGATTTCAAAGATGACATTGGGTAGGAAACAAACCACTATTGTGAACTAATATATTTCAAACTAACGCTTCAATTGGCTTAATAATATGGCATTAAACAACTTCAAATTTTTGGGGATTCTTTACTAGTTATCCAATGGATTCGTAAATGAGAATCACTTAGAAATTTTAATATACAACAACCTTTTAAAGATACCCAACAAAATATGACTTCCTTTTGACACAATTCTTTGATGGCCTCTCAAAAGAGGCATTGGAGCTGGAGCATGCAAGATGGATATAACTATTTTTTTTTAATAATGGACTGATGTATTTTTGTATGCATTGGAGCTGGAAAATGCAGGATGGATATAATTATTTTTTTTTAATAATGGACTCATGTATTTTTGTATATTTTTATCTTTTTAAGTCATGGTACAACCATATTTTTTTTTAAGACTTAACTTAGAGACTAGTATCCAAATCATAAAGCATATGATAATGCAATTTTTTTTTATATAAATAAATTTATGGATTTAAAAATATATATTAAAATTAAATATTAAATTTTAACAAAATGAAGTGTTTATTTATTTTAAACATAAATTTATTTAAAAACTAACTAACTTTTACCGATTCATATGTTCATTTTAACTTTAGTTTTATTAATAAATATATTATACTATAAATTTCTTTGTGAAATATCTCTACATACAGTAGTGCTAAAAATGATGGGAACGAAAAGAAAATGTATGTGTGATGCATGTTTACTTAGTGACAGGACAAATGAAGATAAAATGATCTAAAATGGATGGGAAAGAACAGAAAATTTATATGTACTTTATGTAAGTATGTTTACTTAGTGATAGGATAAATGAAGATAAAATATTTCAAAAATCACATTTTTTTGTATTATTGATTTTAACAAAATTTTGTTGATTTTAACAAAATTTTGATAGGAAAATTATTTCTAAATAATAATTTTATTTTTCAAAACTCCAACAATTTTTAGGTCAGTTTTTGAATCTTCGTTGTTTTAAATTTTTTTGAGGTTTTTGAATCGAGTAAACACAGGTTGTATTTAATATTATTAAATTTTGTTATTAACCTAATATATATTGAAATAGATATAATAAATATTAATTAAATATAATAATTAAACACATCATAAATAATAAGTCATGTCTTATCTAAAGGATGTGTCTATTCATGAAAGGGCATTGATATAGAAATGGATCCACATTCTCATTGTCATCATCTCATAACTTAATCATTATTCATATTATGACTATCTTATATGGATTTCTGTGTACTATCCTATTTATATTGGATATTCTTTGTGTGAGCAAATTTTGGTCGTCTAATTTAGTATCGGAGCTTCGTTTTCTGATCTAGGTCATTGGCCATACAGGCTTCTAGTATGAAGAAGTAAAGTATATCTGGTTAAAAAAAAAGAGGGTGTTTGAGTTTGGATTATTAAATTCTTAAATGAAGAGAGAAAAAGTAAAAATCACCCATGTTAAAGAAAAGTAAATTGTAAATAAAGTAAAAAGTATTTAAACAATAATCATAAAATTTAAAAAAAAGGATTATTATTTGGTAAAGTTAAAAGATATAAAAATAATCTAAAGTTTAATTTAAGTAAGTTATAAAAGGGACAATTCAAAAATGGAAGGAGGAATATTCTCCTCTACTTATAGAAAATATGTGGATCCTTTATTAAAAGTTAATGGGATTATTCAAGGAAAGAATATCAACATTGTTATTTGGCCGAGTGCTAGGAAAAATCACATTAACATTGACCTTGTAAAGCACTTAATGGTTTTAGAACCAAATATAATTGAAAATGACACATGTCTTTCCGATGAGAAATATGAAATTAAAAACCTACAACTCTCTATTGGTGATTACAAATTCATAGGTCAATTCAATGTGGTATCAATGTATCAAAACAATGTTGATATAATTTTAGGGTCAACTTGGGTAGATATATTGAGTGTTTTTGTTTTCAACACAAGGAGAATTTTTTTGACATTTTCTTATAAAAAGAAGAAAATCACGTTACAGGATGTTACGATGAAGTCGATATCAGAAGCTCCATCATCAGAAGACCTGAAGGACATATTGGAAATTATCCTTCAAGATAAACAAAATTCAATACAAAAGTTGCAAGATCGACATAAATAATGTGACAAAATCATAATTGAAAAAGATGAAGATATTTCTCGCTTAAGAAATCATAGTCAGAAACTACTTGCAAGAATCATGAAGTCCAAGGAGAAGAAGCAATGTTTTCAAAAGTTGGAACAAGAAAATCACGGTCTCAAATAGAAATTAATCAAAGAAAAGGAAGAAAGCTCCTACCTCAGGAACTTTAATCAGAATTTACTAGAACAAATTAACATCTTAAAGGGTGAAAGAAAGGAGAATCTAGAATAAAAAAATAAAGATGACAAATCAGAAGATAAAAAAATAAGTTTTACGATTAAAACAACATAATCAGGATTTACTAACACAGATTAAAAAATCTTAATCATGACGATAAGTTTTACAAGAAGAGGTAGATCGAAAAACATCAATAGTCGATAAAGAGACAATGACTTAACCTATGGAAGTAGAGAAGTCTTTAGATGTAAAAATCCCAAATGTGGATAAATGAATTAATACATATCTAGGCAATCTTACAACTCATAGTCTTCAAATGTCAAAGTAGAAACAATCCAGGGGTATGAAGAAGACTCAATTCCAAAAGTTAATCAAGAAAAACCTATACAAAGTAAAGATCAAGTTGCAAGGATGCCTTATCGACATCCTAGTCACAAAAATCGATACTTCATCCAATCAATGTATCAACAGAAACAAATAATTGGAATATTATTTCCACTCCAAGTCAGGGTCAAAGTAGAAGCTATCATGGGAGTAGAAATGTATCAAGTTCTTTCCAAGAACCCTATAAAAGCCCAAATCCACATAAGAGCAAATTAGGATGGGCAGACTCCTTTACAATTCTGCTCAGTACTTAGAAGATCCTATCGTCTCAGGTCCTCAACTACTAATAACTCAAGAATGAAGAATCAAGAGACAATAATTACAAAGCCAGAGCAAAAGATAATTCTACCATAAAGTATACTTTGAGGACAAAGTATTTTTAAGGGAAAGGCAATGTTATGAACATAATATATATAGAAACGGATATAATAAATAATAATTAAATACAATAATTAAACACATCATAAATAATAAGTCATGTCTTATCTAAATGATGTGTCTATTCATGAAAGGGCACCCATGTGAGGATATATAAATGGGCCCTCATTCTCATTGTAATTATCTCATAACTTATTCATTATTCATATTATTACTATCCTATATGAATTTCTGTGTACTATCCTATTTATATTGGATATTCTTTGTGTGAGAGAATTTTGTTATTCTCAAATTTCCTAACATCAAAAATCTAACATCAAAAATCTAAATCACTCAAAGAAAAACATGCATTAAGTAATAACATAGTGATTTGGTGTTATATAATGATTGACACAAGATTTTTCATAATCGTCCCTTTGCTGCCTATTTTATTGGGAACGTGAACTCATTTGATTGTTCAACGAAATGTCTTAGAGTCAAAGAAAAAAGAGATACATCTCGGATGAGCATACCCCACGCACAGTACGGATAAAGATACAGAGACTGCGTAAAGGAGATGAAGAAACATACATATTAACAATAAATCGCAATGGACCACTCAGTAGGGATACCAATGATAAATGGCCAAACAATCACAAAGTAACTAGTCCTTCATGAATTCATTGCTTTACATTTTAGTGGGGGGATGGATCAATGATGAAAATGTTCATCATTAATTGCAGATGATTACATGCGAGAACCACCTTCTACTTCTCCAGCAAATGAGTGAAGTGGACGATTCTAGAAATTAAAATTCACCTGCTTTCAAATCCAAAATGATGAAAGAAATTTGTCGGCTGAATAATAAACAGATAGGCAATATTCATATCGTATATATAGTGTGATATTTAAGGTATATATACATATAAATGTTATATAAATAAATCCAAAATGATGAAAGAAATTTGTCGGCTGAATAATAAACAGATAGGCAATATTCATATCGTATATATAGTGTGATATTTAAGGTATATATACATATAAATGTTATATAAATAGAGATATAACCTTGAATACCTTGCTGCTACTGTATCATCCTACCTGCTTATCATGTCACGTAATCATTATTTCTAACAGAAGTGAGATACGTAAATACAAAAACGATGGTTTCCAAGGGTAATGACTTGAATCCTTGCCCCCCAGTTTTACCACAGTTTTCTTTAAAACGTACATGGAGAACAATCCATCCATTCTGTTTTGTGTAACCCTTATCCAATTTTAATGGGACGCGGGAAATATATTAAAACTTAGTGTTGTTCTCTAAATGTATGAGAGTCAGTATTATTCTTCAATCTTTATTTTCACTGCCACGCACAATCAATCTGGTTTGTCTGTTGAGTAATCAACCTGAACATTTGATCAGAACTACTCTCTATATGGATTTTTCTTGCATGGATGGTTCTTACTGAGTGCAAGTAAAATACATAAAGTAGTTTAGATATTGAGAGTCTAGCATGTTGGTTTAGATGATGATTGTCAGACTTCAAACAGTCTGATATCTTGGTTTAGATGATGATTGTGAGACTTCAAAGCGACGAGGATCTGGGATGTTAAGGAAAACATATGAACAATACTACTGACAACCATGGGACTTGGGACTTGCAACGACTGACAAAAAATAATCAACCATACATCTAGTCGACTGCGCCCAGAGTTTTAGTGACAGTCGTTACCACTTGACCTATGGTTCAAGAGGAAACAAATTGTAATTGAATGTAATGGTCTTTGTATTTTACAGAAAAATTGTCAATCTCTTTTCAGCTAATGGATGATGTGCGCAGAGTTTGCTGTGGCAATTTTTAGCACTTAACCTTTAATTCAGGAGGAAACAAAGTGGCAATTGTTAGCACTTAGACGAAACAAATTGTAATTGAATGCAATGGTTTTTTATTCATTCTTTTCTTTAAAGAATATGTGTCAATCTATGGATAATAGACGAATTTAGATTTGCAGTCCATAGTTTCTGTGATGAGAAATGTATGTGGAGTGATATTTGAGTGGTGATTGCCATTTGCATGTAACAATGTAAGTTTGATGTATTATGCAACATAATGGTTATTGTGGTAATTTATATGAGATAACGTGTTGTGTATGTTGCTAAATTTACAATTAGAAGTTAGGATAGGGCAAGCTATTGTTGTTTAATGAGGAATTTATTAGTGGAAGATAATTGGCTAGACTAGGTTTTATAAGGAAACATTGGTGTATCTCCATTATGAAAACATTAGGTTTTATAAGGAAGCATGTGTGTATCTCCTTTATGAAAACATTTTATGATGTGAAACTTGATAGATGGCTAGTTACATGGGAAAGGAGTTTACTTTAGAACAAATTTTTGGATTTAGGGATGGAGAACAAGGATTATTTTAAAGTGAGGCATGTCCTAGGCCTTGAGAAAGCTCAACTTAGTGAGTCCAATCACTAATGCAAGGGTTGGTGGAATATTTATGAGAAGAATTTTAAAATTGGTATGTGGTGTCTTATCTTTGAAGAGGATATAAGGATTGGAACACTATATAAGTTGGATGCCACTACTTCTTTGAGTGGAAGGGGAAATGTTACTAATGTGGAGGTATGCAGCAAAGATCCCAAGGGTTAACTTTAAAGATCCCAAGGGGTTAACTTCAAGATCTCAAGGTATTATTTTTTAGCATCATCATTTTGGGCAGATTGGTGAGCATGGGTTGCAAACATTGAGTAAAAAGGAGATTATTATAGGCTTTGATAAAGGTGTGAATACATATTCAAAATTCTAATAGAATTGTTTTTGACAAGGAAAAAGGGAATAGATTTTTCTTTATGTGAACATAGAGCACGAGGTATTCTTGAAATCCCAATAATCATGGCTCAGTGTCTATTGATGATGTTTTTGGAAAAATCTTGACGAAACATTGATTATGAGATTCACTCATTCCCATCAATGAAAAGATTCTCCACTCACACACAACATTTCATGTCCAACTACCTTCCACATCTTCTTAAAAACATTAATATGAAATATCATAAGTCTAAGAGATTTTCCATCTTTTATCTTAGTGTTTTGAAAAGTTCTTTCTCAATGACCTCATATCCAACAAGATCTCTCTAAATCCTCATATCCAACAAGATCTCTCTAAATCCACCATTTAGAAGGAACCATCTTTTTACATGATTCTCTCCTCATTACTTGAAGATAATACTTAACAAAACTATTTTGAAAATGAAAGTAAATAATTTGTTAAATTTATCACTACTCTTCAACTAAATTCCCTTGGAATTATTGAAGCCCAATATTCTTTCATGGGATTTATTACATTTAAGTAATTTAAAATGAAATTTAGAAGGTTCATTTACATTTCCTTATCCATTGAAAATGGGGAGAAACTTGAGCTCTTATATTAGCATAACAATCTTTTATGCATTTAAAAAGTGTTATTTCCTAGATGCCTCCTCTTGTAAGGTAACATTATGTAAATCTTCCTCAAGAAATGTTCAAATCTAAGAAAATATGTGTCTTTCTTGTCTCTTCCTTATCCTCAATTGAGTTACTATCTTAACCCATCCATATATGAATTTTGTAACAATTATTGTGATATATCATTTTCAAGTCAAGAGACATTCAATTTGAATGATCCCTAGATGGATAGAAGGGACTCATAGTTGAGTTACATAATATAAGCAAATGGGAAATGAAAAGAACCTATAAGTTAGGGAAGAGTACCTTAAAGAAACCAATAACATGTGAAATTGAGAATCCTTCCTTAGGAGCATAAATCCTATCAATTTTTTTTGAATTCTGTTTTATACTTTCGTTCTATTACACTAAGTGAACCAACTAGAAAGTAAATATGCTTTTCTATCGACAAAAAATTTAGAAACTACTTTTATAATGATCCCATACATCAGTCGTTTTACCATGTAGCTGTTGAGACAATTTTAATCCTTAAAATTACATATACAAGGATTTATGTTTAAGTATGTCTTAGTTCTAGTCTACTGAGCGAAATTATATTCAATGTGGAAGGGATTATTTGAACAGAAAGAATGTACTATGAATAAGTGGCTTTTGAGTGATGATGTGGTTTTGAGATTGGTCATTTGGCGATTGTTTGTCCCAAGCATGTTGGCCTATTTATTAGGATGCCCATTAAAGTATTAAATTGATTAGCCAAAGCCAAATCAAGGTTGTTTAATCTAAGGGAAGTTGCTTGAAAATCTTCTAAATATTTTGGAGGATAATTATTTACAACTTCCTTTGGGAAGTTTTTAATGAAAGTTGAATGGATTTTTTGGTTCTCACTGTCAACGAAATTATGAGATTTAGATTAAATATAAAAACACAAAATAATAAGGTAACATGTTCTTTTCTAGTCTTTTGGGTTAAGTTTTCATTTTTTTTCTAAAAATGGTTTGTCAATTTCCCTTTTTTCTCAAAAAATATTGTCCAAATTCTATATAAAATACATAGACCCTTCTCCTCAAAAGTAAATGAACCAACAAAATAGGAAAAAAGAGTGATCGGGGATGGGTCTAAGGAAGTTGGGGGAGACAATGAAATAAATTGTTTGGTCAATTATGACGTCCAAAATGGGATGATCTTGAGAGCCCTCTCTAACTAATGAAAACTGATATGGAAGCAGGTGTTTTTGGTTTTCTTAAGGTGAAGGTACTGTGTCTGTGTTTTTTATCTCGGCATCAATATTGCTTATTGTGGTGTCTCTTCTAGATTTGGAGACGCAGAAAGATTGTTATGCGCAACGCAGTTCCAAATATTGCGCGCCACAAAAGGCTTCATGACAGAGTTTGCAAGGCTAACCATGACGTGCACAGATTGCACGATTTGTTGTGTGCTTTGAATAAACACACTTAATGAAATGATTTACGAATGCATAATAACATAGTGCTATGCTTAGCACATGAAATTAGAAATATGACA